>JAODUD010000134.1:12315655-12326042 GCA_026784285.1 Stomatorhinus walkeri
GAAAGCGATGCTGTGCTGACGGGAGGTCGGCATCATCCACAGCCAGGCTCCACCAGAGAAACTGTGTCCCGTTTCCATATCCAGCGTTCTCCCCAAGCCGGAATCCAGATTCACCCAGGATCCCCTCCATTCCTGATTTTCCAGTGACATGAATCACTTTGTGAATTTGAAATTCTACCGGTATCGGCAGCAAAGGCACAGGTTTGTGAAGGTACTCGTTGCCCCGTAGGACATGCTGACGTTTTAGGTCTTCCAGCCTCAAATGATTCTTCTCAAAGAAAGTTTCAGTGAATCCTCTCTTATTTGTACGCTTCATTGTTCCAACTGAAAATAAGAGTTCAACTTTACATTTATTCAAATACTCGCCGATTTATTCTAAAGCATTTCAGTACTACAGTTTCTGTTGTTTATAAAAAAAACTATATAAAGATAAGTCTCTTATTTGTATAACCAAGAATTTTAGTAATTTGCACAGATATAATCAAATATGAGTAAAATGTACCTTCACGAATCAGACAGAAAGCTGCTTACAGATTCTTCTCTGCACCTTCTCCTGGATGTGACCTATGAGGCTCAAACTATCTGCCATCCTGAATATATAATCAGTCACAAGCTCATATTATTAATCTTTTTACCGTGTTGTAGCTACGGTTTCACTGCAGTGCTCAGTTCCTGTTCCAGGATTAATCATATACTAGGGGCAATATACAGTTACTCATACATTACAGAGATCATGCACAGGGACAGCAATGAGACAGTGTGCTTGTGAGAGGCTTGTTACCAGGATGTTGGATTACTATTGTTCTTCTGAACACCTGGATCCAGGTAACCCAGGGGCTGTGGTCTCTCCTCAGGAGACCATCATGGTCCCCAAGCATCCAGAGAGGCCACCAGGGGGCTCAAGTGACAGGGAGAACGTGCAAACTGCACACGGCTGGAAGCCCCCTACCTGTCACCTCTGCTGTAGTGCATTTGTATCCAGAGGGCAGGGCACATACATTAAATCACCAGCAACGTAAGTCAGACAGGCCCCGTAGCTCAGTGGCTCGAGAACCAGCCTTGAACAGCAGCTGTCACGAACTGAATCCTCAGTGGGGCCTTCCAGCCGTGCAGCTGCACCTTAACTTTCCAACAAGCAGATGCCAAGCGTCTCTTACAATGGACTATATTGAGTTCTTTTTCCTCTATGATTCCAGTTGTTTTGCTCTGTAGAAAGATTCCATAACAGATTCATTTGCTTTAAAAAGAGCATGCAATCCGTGAAACCCAAATGAAAGCTAAAGTTGAAGATACTGAGCCAGAATCCATTTTTTAAAGGAAACCCCACAGGCAGGAAACCCCTATTCTCACCACTAGATGGAACCCTTTCCCTGAAAACTGACTGCTTCCGCACTATATGCTCTGAAGCATCAGGCTGTCATAATAAACACCATCATATCATATGGTCATTTCTGCAGACTAGAAAATCTGCAACAGAAAAGCATGCATGCTTTCGGCTGTGGCTGCCTGCGTCCATCCCCCTCTGTGATCTGCTAGCCATGGAACTTCACACTCATGCAGGACCGCGCTTGGTCACTTCATTTCTGTCTGCATTAAAGCACAATAATCATTCCACTGTGGATTTGTGTGGGGGGGGGGGTTGGTCATCCTTTATCAAAACCCCAACATTAAAGGGGGGCCAGGAAAGCGAGTTCAGATATTAGAAAGGCACAATTATGTGGAACAACTCATATCTTTGCAATCTGAAGAGAAGAAGTGAATCCTCCTTTGTGTATGAACCATCCACATGTCTCACAACCTTATGACTGCATCACGCTGGCAGACAGGCGATCCATACACAGTGCAATGTGACCCTGAAGTAAAGCAGAGGTCATGGGGGGCAGAAAAACATGCCGGATCACCAGCCACCAGCCAGAGTTGCTGGGTAACACTGCTGGTCAAAAGTTACTGTTCAGAAGTACAGGCCCCAGTGAGGATTGAACTCATTACCCCTGGTTTAAAAGGCCAGTGCCCTAACCACTGAGCTAGGGAAGGAGCGTCACTCTGTCACAGACCCCAGCAGACGGCCTATTAATTAACGGCTCCTAATCCGGAGGGTCGAGGCGCCGCCAAAACACCAACATCACTTTGCTGTGATCTGATGAAGTAACACAGGGAAGCCAGCTAGCTTTGGGCAGCTGAAGAGGAGGAAGAGCTCTTCACTAGATGCTGCTAGGGAGACACATGGAGGAGGAGGAGGAAATAAAAAGAATAAAAGGGCTCTGACACTCCTCCCTATGCGAGGAAAAGAACGTCAAAACACGAAGACACCCAGTACAAGCCATTAAAATGCATTTAGGAGCAGATTAACAAAGTCGCCTGATCTTCACAGAAGATACACATAGGACATGCTGACGACCAGCAAGGTAATTAACGAGGCAGGGCTGCCACTGCATCGCTTTCCTCTCTCACTAAAAACAGGTTGGTAAGTTTACAGGAGATGCTGGTCTCTGGTGAAACCTGAACAGGAGGGAGAAATTTCACCATGTCTGTACGCACCATGTCCACCCTAAATGTACAGGGGGGGTAAAGTTTACACCAGAAATGGGTAATACATTCACGTGAACAAGACTCTGGCTGGTAATAGTGGAACTAGGATTGCAATTAGCTCACAAACACAATTCTTCAGCTTCTACATTCCAGGAAAACAGAAGACAGTGCATTTACTTGAAAGGAGGGCTTTCCCTCAAAGGGCCGTGAGGTAACAAAACAGCTCATCTCCCACAGATGTCATCAGTCCAAATCGTCCACAACCCCGCCGCCTCTAAGGGGCAGAATGGCATCAGCACGCTGGGTATCAGGCTGGATGAGTCACATGGGGCAGCGGGAGACCCCCCCTGAAACCTAGAAAGCCCCATGCGGGAGGCGGGACCCTCATGGCACCACGCAGGAGGCCTTGCGGAGAGCCAGGTAGCCCGTCACCACGTCCGAGGGCAGCAGGCGGATATAGGAGAACTCCTCACTGGAAGCGAAGCGCAGCTTCGTCTGGGGGTCTGTGTAGCTGGCCTGGGGGGTGGGGAGGGCAAACAGAGTCACATCAGCATGTGTGCGTGAAGTGGAGGAGGGGGCGTTATTTACAAACACTTTTTAGCTTAACCATACAGAGCAGTGTTTTAAACATTACAGTGGCTGGAAGATGAAGAGATGCTAGAAATGCTGGATGCTACTAAAAAATATTGTGCAAACATCTAGAAATCTCCTATTTAATAACTGATTAGTGCTGAGAAACCAGATGTACCACAAAGCAAAAAGTCAGAGAGCAGGTGCACGGGGAACAGAAGATGGACAGCAGAGGTCAGGGACTGGGGGAGTGGTCACCAATACATTCATGCATGGCACAAATAATCTGAAATTTTCAATAGCAGAGTCTGCTAAAACAATAAATGGACTGGTAATCCCGGAAGAGTCTCACCGGCAGCCCAGAGATGTCGGAGTACTTCTTGGCTGGTTTCAGAGAGGGAGGGGCATCAATGTTGTAATCTGTGAATTGAGACGATGACAGAAGCCAGCGAAAGGTTACCACACACGACGACACCCTAAAGACAATGGTGATGATAATGAAAGTTCTTTATCTCACTGCACTGACATTCTCAGTAACATCTGACAGCGTTAAAGGAACTAATTTTCTAGGTAATAATTAAGCCAAGAACTGCGTTCCAGAGCAGTACCAACCCAATCGAAGTATTCAAAGGTGGTTTAATTACACAAATAGATACTGAAGCACAGAACACAAACACTCAAAATATTGTGTATTGACTACGTATTTTTAAGATTACAAAAAGACGGGATTTACAAGACTTGTTTTGGAATTTCAGTAACAAGGATACTTCCTAGTTCTGAGTGACAAACCATCATGACTGTGCTCAAACATTTGGCATGAGCAAACAGACTGCAGGTTAATGGTCACATTTCAGTGACACATTACAGAACACAAACCCATAATAATAAAACTTAAATGACCTGTCACATCCCACAGATTTAGCATTATTCCTTAGGTAGGTGAGCATGTCAGACGAAACACGGAGATCAGCAATCTGTAGTGGGGACCCCTATTGGCCTGAACCTGCAGTGGTGGCTTAATGGTTAGGGAAGTGCACTTGTGATTGAAAGACTGCAGGTTCGAATCCCCGACCAGCAAGGCACCCCTGAGATACCCTGAGCAAAGTACCACCCCCAAGCACTGCTCCCCGGGTGCTGAATTAGCCTCCCCCTGCTATATCACACCATCACATATGGGATAAATGTGATCACTAAATTCTAATTCAGTGCTGCGGAGGAGATGAACAGCACCAAACTCACAGTTGGGGTCGTTCAGCTGCCACGGTAGGGCCTTCTCTGCAGCCAGGATCTGCTTCAGGTTCTTCCACGTGCGATTTTTCTTGCCTGCAGCCGCCCCACCAATCCCGGAGTGCTGCACACCAAGGCGAGGAATGAAACCGACAGCAGGTACTTCGCTCACAGGCACAAAATCAAGCCTTATCCATAGACCAGTGAGCTGTAGTTTGAAGTACATGTCATTGGCCACTATTGCCTGGTCTACCCTGACCACGCCATGCTGACTTACAGAAAATCTTAATCTTAAATTCACTGACATGAGTCATGGAAACTAGGGCAAGTCTTACCACGAAACTGGGATCCTTAAAGGGCTGTGGTTTGGCAACAACACAGGACTCCACTGCCGCCTGCTCGGAGGGGGCGGCGGTCTTTGGGTCGACAGGAGAATCGAGGGACGGAGCCTAGAGGGCAGATACAGCAGAAAGCCTGGGTAGGCACCTAGTCCGCACAATTAAAGTAATTCTACAGCTTACGTAAGTAATCAGAAAATTTTTACGGATCGGAAAGTTAATGCTGTGAAATGTGGGGGTGCAACGTGCTCTCAAAAAGCCCAGACAGCGGAACCACCGGGAGGGTAAGCGATGTAGATGCGCTGGCATCTCTGCTTAGGTTTAGCGGGAGATATAGCCGGAACCACGACATATACCTGGGTTCAATGAGCACAGGGATCGGCTAGCGTACCTGCCCCTGGGGGCCAGAGGGGGTGAAGCTCAGCTTCTTCTTCTTACTGCTGTTCCCGCTGCTGCCCGCGCCTTGGCAGGGACCGACAGCGGGGCTGGACGGTCGCTTCTTCGCCCGGGACTGGGAAGCGGACGCCGTGATTTTACCGCTAGAAACCGGGGAGGCTGTAATCTCGGCCACTGCTGCTCCCGAGGAGGAGGAAGAGGACGCCATTAGCTCAGCTCTTAAGTATACCTAAGACTCAGAAGTAATGAAACAACGGATCCCTAGTTTCCGCGACTTCCGCATAACCCGGAAGTGAATTGGACCGGACGTGATGTCACGTCTCGGCATTGCAGTCCCCCCTTTTTAATTAACATGCAAGTATACGCACAAAAAAAAGGAAACACTCAGCCATGGTGTGGCGAAAAAAATTGTGAATCAGAACAGATTTAATACAACGCACAGCAGGGATGACATATAATGGTTGCACAGACCAATTATACAAAATAAGAAAAGAAGTAGGTCTATGTGAAATTTACCAAAAGGTATAATAAGTTACACCAAGAAAAATGCATTTGTCTTCAAAGTAAGATATCACTACCAGACAGCATCTGTTGATGGACTGATGTTTGACTGGCTTTCCTAGACAAGAAGTTCTGTACATCATTCCAAAATATCTTAGTATATACATACATTGAAAAAACTGAAAATTGTTTCTTGGTCAAGTCCACAGAGAGTGCAGGAATAATAGATATTTAACTTAAACCTTTCCAACACATTTCACAGGATATATTATCTCTCTTATTTTATATGAAACCTCTTTTACTCCACTATCAATTCACTGGCTACATTTGAAGGAGAAATGAGTTAGTATCGTCCATCCATCCATCCACCCATCCATTTTCTGTAACCGTTTATCCTATTCAGGGTTGTGGGGGTCCAAAGCCCGTCCCAGAGGATACGGGTGCAAGACAGAGAACAACCCAAGATGGGGCGCCAGCCCATCACAATACACACTGACACACCGTTCATTGACATATGCACACCTACATACGCATACACACACATGCACGCGCACATACAGGGCTGCAGTAAGGGCATTCAGGGAGCCCAGCAATTTACAGGGACCCTTGAATATGTAAAATTATAAAATGACATAATGTAAGGTGACATTTTGTCCAGTAACAGCCACATGTCTAGGTGACATTATGAATTACGTGATGGGCATCTTCCAAGGACAGCTTTAAAAGAATTTTAAGTACAGAAATACAATTATTAGGCTTCCATTATGTTTTGTTAACTCACTATTCATTAAAAATGGATATATTGGATGTTTTTATTTGCTTTGTATAAACATTTTAATAATCTTAATAAATCATTAATTTTTCCATACCTACATATCTGGAACATGTCCTGGAAACAAAGGGTACAGGACAAGGAATAACCCAGGATGTGGCACGTAGCCACATAGTGAAATTTGCTTGCTACTGATCAGACACCAAGCGAATTATTGCTTATATGGGCCACCAACCCTTGTGGTTATTTCAGACATTTAATGTCATACTGTAGTATGACACATACTGTAACTATTTCAGAAATTGCTTGATAAGCTTAGGGCAATGACTAAGTTGGAAGATTATATATCTATGTGTACTATGAAGGCATAGGACCTGAGGTCAACCATTGTATGTGTGCATTCCAAGATAGGTATAATTATTTAGAGTTTGTTCTGCTAAGAATATCCTACTGTGTAGAGGTTAAAACAAACTGAGGTTAAGCTATGCATTGAATGTTTTGTTATACATTTTACATCACATTTTATGTATTTAGCAGATTCTTCTGTCAAAAGCCACGTAGGACAGAGACAAATAGCACATTTCATGCTGAGAAGCAGTGGATTAAGCGTAAGTGCAGCTAGGCTGAGCTTCCGACGAATTCCCTAGTACAGCGTGAGCAGGATTGGAGGAAGAGCTACAAAATAACTTCTAGCAGAGCAGGAACCTAATAAGACTATTTGACGTTCAGAAGTGCAACATAAGAACATTCAGGTAACACAACGAGGTATATAATTGTGTGTGCAGTCGTGTCATAGGCACTGCAAAACCCACCCTTCAATTTTCTCTATTTTAGTGCATAAAGACATACAGTACTGTGCAAAAGTCTCAGGCAGCCGAAGAGAATAGTGTTCAGAAGTATTTATATGTGCACAAGTGTATATTTGTTGGCAAACATTACAATATATACAAATAAGTAGAAATGCAAAGTAAAAGAACTAAGAATTTCTTTTGTTCTCCAAAGTGTTACTGATGCATTGTTGTATATTTAAAAGAAGACCACCTTGAGGGTAACTCAGTCCTTTTATGTATTTGTTAAATTGTATACATTTTATCAACAGCTCATATAATTAATTGATTTAATTAGCAAATTAACTTCATGGAGCATTGTTTACCCCAACATGGTATGCAAGTGGGTGAGCTCAACACATACACATTTCATGCTAATATGCAAGGGTGACTTGAGGACAGCTTTTGAGACGGCTAAGCTGACATACCTCTACAGACATAAAATCAGTTTTACATAATTTTGTTAGAATTTTGTTTGGCTGCCTAAGACTTCTGCACACCTCTGTTCATTTGCACATATAATGTAGTCGCCACATTAATGTGAGTGAGTGTGTGACTATCCCCAATCGTACATATGTGCAGCGGCAGCTCTGCTCTGTATCTTGCCACAGGTACAGCAGCTTTGCTTTAATGACTTTCACAGAAGCCGCTGCCATTTCCCTCCATGCCTACGAAGGATGACTAATTAACAGTGAGCAGCATTCCTGCCCAAGAGCCTCAGAGGCAATTAATTTGCAAAGCTCTGGAGGCGTACGGACAATCTGCTTCACAGTATGCATACGTACATACGTCTGTGTGTGTGTGTGTGTGTGTGTGATGCATTCTGCTCATGTAGATTTTGAAGAATGTCAGCAGCAGACAAAGAGACGACATAATTATTACAACAAAAAATCTCTGTAGCCATTTTCACTGAAGCATCTGGTCGTGGCGACTCACTTTGGACTGAAACGTAAGACGGCTTCCCACTATCAGGCAGAGCAGCAAACCACCTGCGATTGGCGAGCGCGGGAATGAAAGCGGACAAATGGACACTTTTCTTGCAGCTGCGTGGGAGAGGACGCCTTTTCACTGAACTACCACTTTTAAGGAGGGCGAAGGAGAAAGTTTGATATTGGGGGCGGCACAACCTAATAATTTAAATGCAAAGATCTATTTTTTGGGGGGACGAATGAAGCTAAATCATATATCGGGAGGTACACCCCCCCACCTCCCCAGTTTCTCATGTCGCTACTTGCAATAATGTTACAGTCATGGGCTGATTGGCTTCCAGCTAGCGGTGCACATTATTAATCTGAGGGTGCTCTATGCCCCTTGGCTTTGTGAGCCCAGGTCTGGCCGGCAGGGATACACGCCCATCGCTCTGTATGATTCATGCCACCGCTGACAAAACTCAACACTGGTGTTGCACTTGCTGGGTCCCTTTAGGTAGAACCCAGCTACACTAAGAATTGATCTTGGCTGCAGAACTCAGAGCTACTCCATTCTCCCATCAGAAATCATTTGAGGATTTTGAAGTTATTTCACGTTTTCTTCTTCTGAAGCAACGGCCTGAGCTTCTTATAATGGGTCCCAGGGCAGGATTCTTATGGGGGACGAGACTCCTCCTTTCTGGACACATGTCCAGGCACAAAAAGAAAGTCTCTGACCCTTAACGGTTAAATGTTACAGAGGTACCATGTTTTTTGTGAAATATCCTTAAGGTATGAAATATGAACTTTTATAGCCTTAAAAGTTTACCTTAAAATTAGAAACTAGACACTCTGAGCAAGACCAATTTGCCAGTCAGGTACTGTATATATTTTTCAGTGTCCAGTACTTCATGATGCAATGAACTGTGCTTCTGTAATTTAAACTAATAGGTCAATAGCCTCCTGATCTTCTGTGCAGAGGGACCCATCGGCCCTCTGTGGGGCCCCTGTTTCTGTGGGCCCCAGTGTAACTGCACTGCCTGTAGCGCCACTGGTGGTGGGAGGCTGACATTTTGTCAGCAGATTTGGGCATCCGCCCCTCCCCCTGTTGGCCGCCCGAATGAGCCATCACCTGCTTTGCAGGTATAGTAATACAGGTCCCAGTCAATCGTTTCTGTCAGGTAAAGGAGACTCTTGTTTACCATGATGCGCTGAAGTCATGCTGTTTTTCAAAGTTGGGGGGTTTTCACTCCATCCTCTGTGGTCTCCCAGTCAATATTGACAATGTTCTTAAACTGGGATAAATTCCAGGCATTGACATTACAGAGATTTATCACCCTACTATTGGGTTGGTCATTCCTTACTCTATCCAGTAGGATGACAAGTACGCCATCAGTATTTGAAATGAATAATTTTGAAACTTGTAATGTCACGTATCTGCAGAACAAAAAAAAAAAGTAAAATTTGTGCACTTGTTAAAATTTTTGGAAGACTGCCAGCTGTATTTGTTCAGGAATTGTGTTCAGGAATAATTTGTGAGAACAAACAGTCAATTGGTATATTTCCAAAGTAGTTGAGACGTCACATTGTGGAGAAAGACAAAGATTATGTCTCTTCACTTCAGCTTCAGAAGACTGGCTTGATACTGACCCCTTTGTTAGCTTTCCTTCTTGCTCCGAGATCTGACTATGATATCTGATCCCGTTCATTTCATACAGAGAAAGACTATTAAAGTGCAAGATTCTATCTTCTATGTTGTATTCTTCGGAAATGGGCCCAGGTATTACCCATGGGTAACCCTAGCCTTCCTCTGCTCCGCGTGTGCTCTGTGTAGCTCTGACTAATGTGGTTTCACGGTTAAGTGCCTCTTCTGTTCGAGTGCTGGGTCAAAGTCAGAAGTTGACTGAACGGCAAATCTGAGAATCTGATCTCCTCACCGCTGGCCAGAGAGACAAAACTAAAGCCCTCATAGGACCCTAAGAAGAGGTGCTCAGACATTGAAAATTGCGAACTGTGAATGAATCCTTTAAAATCACCAGGGATGGAAAATTCAGGGCCAGAAAGTAAAAATCCAGACCAAGATCTTGTATCAACTATTCAGTTGAGTTCTCTGTGACGCCATCCATTTTCTGAAACCACTAATCCTATGCAGGGTTGTGGGGGGTCCAGAACATATCCCAGAAGCTACCAGTGCAAGGCAGGGAATAAACCAGTATGGAGCACCAACCCATCACAGGGCTACACTCACACACCATTCACTCACACCTATGGGCCTTCAATCAGCCTCAGCATGTTTTTGGGCTGTGGGGGGGGGGGGGG
>JAODUD010000134.1:12326448-12337275 GCA_026784285.1 Stomatorhinus walkeri
CCCCCCCCCCCCCACCAGAGTAACCAGAGGAAATCCCACAAGGACACAGACAGAACATGCAAACTGACACACAGAGCCATGGCAGAGACTAGAACCCTGGCCCCAGCCATATAAAGCAGTAGTGCCAACAATCACAACCACAATACTGTGCCACCCCTATACTTTGTGACTTACACTCTTTAAACACAATGGGTTGGTTGAAACAAAAGCTTGGTCTGGATTTTTACTTTTTGGACCTGAAATTTTGATAAATATAGTTGCAACATTTACTGGCACTGGATCCTTTTAGTGGCATCAAGCCACAGTTTCTTTCTGAGGAAAGATGTTTTAGATTAACTGTGGTCAGAAAGGAAATGGCATCATTCACTTTTTATATGAGGAACGCCTTGTTTAAGATCATCATCATCATCATCGTCATCATCAGCAGATTAGGCAGTGCTAGACCCAATTTAAGGAGGCTTCAGGCCCCATCTTTCCTCTCCACCCCTCCTAAAACTGTTATGTCATTCTTTCTGAAATCCACTAGAACCTTGTGAATTTTCTAATCTCTTTTGAGTGAGAACAGACTCCGAAGATGCAGCACAGCAGTAAACATTCAGCAAACTCTGATTCCCCCTTCATTTTGGGACTGTTGATTTGACCCAAACCAAAGTCTCTAGCACCAATCTTTATACAATCTTCTATCCGAGGTAGACGGAAAAAATTGAGCATTGTGCTCTTGTGAATATTCCGATGTACTTATTCCTAGTACGTCCCACATTCTCCATGAATGCTGAGCCCCCCCAAGGTGAAATCCTAGAATTGCCCCTGATTTACACCATTATTCATACATCATATTAAAGGGAGCTTTATGGTTTTAAACAAAACTCAAAAACTAGACAACAACCAAGATTACTTCAAGCAAGTGGAACTGCAGCGGAAAGCAATGTGGCTCCCTCACAGCCACATCTCCACCGCTGCCCTGTGCCTGCCTTTGGACGCCATCCCTTCATGTGGTACGATACCAGAGACCTTGTGGGAAAAGTGCAGAGTAACAGACCCTCATTGATCTACACAGTAAATAGCACAATGATTTACTTAGTAATTATGTACCAAAAACAAGTTAAGTCAGTTCCTGAAGCCAAATCCTAATTATAATGACAAATGAAGCGATTAAAGATGACAGAACGGCTTGAACAGTCACGAGTTAGATGGGATATGGTGAGAGACCAGAGTAGACATCTCATTTGATTAAAAAATAAACAGATGTAAACAGACTCTGGGACAGCTTATTAAAAAGCGTTTTAGTGCAATGCAAACCTGAGCATCATGGAATTTTAATGAGCTGAGGGGCTGTTGCACCCGTCACGCATCAATTAATTAGCCAGGCGTGTGCTTAAGGTGAACCATCCTCCCCGGCGTGGACTTGCATCTCCAGGCCCAGCTGAGACCCCCAAGGGGGCCTAATATTATCCCCCCACCCCCACCAAAATCCGCTCATAGCGGTTGTAGTTGTGAGAGATCTTTTTTTCTTTGTATCACCAAACGCCTAGGGGCCCCTGAACTTTGATTTTCATCGATGCGATATTCATCATCCGTATTCATTTAATAATCAATTATTTAATAACTCTTTAATAATACATATTGTATAAGGACGCCTAATTTCCCTGCGTGCCAATACACTGAAATACGAGCACATGGTTAAACAGATGTAGTTTTCGAAGCACAAGCAGTTACCTGGTATATTAACTAGCACCTTTAAAGCACTTCAAGCTGTATGAAAAATTACATAAAACGTGGAAACCACAAGCACATCGGGCTGAGAAGTTGCCCTGCGCCGTTTCAAGACACCGTCCCGGGTGCAGCCCAGCCTAGCCACGCCGGCCCGGTGACGCGGCGCGGAGGGGCATCTCCTTCCGGGTCCGGGCTGCAGGGGGAGGGCGCTCCGTGCCGCCGCTTCGGAGCTCCGCAGTCAGCGCTAGACACCGAGCAGCGCGGAGCTGCAGTTTACTCTGTCGGACGGGTAGCCTAGCGCAGGTAGCGGGAGTCCCGAGTCGTGGACTGTCCGCCCTTTAGTCGCCGCGTAGAGGACGCCGTTCGGCGGCATGACATAATCCCCGTTTTCGCCCGTTTCGTGTCGCCAAGCTCGCTTGGCTTGGATCCCGGAGATCGGACTGCAGCGAGCTGGGGGCCAGCCACCCCGATCCCCGTCAGCGCTTCGCTTCCCCGGCCCGCTACTCCGCATGCCTATGGGCGCCTTCGGGCTCATCTGACTGGGCTGACGAAGACTTGAAGCGTGTCTCTTTTCGGGGAGGAGGGACCCCCGAGATCTGTGTGAATTTACCGGTGAAGGGGACATTTCGGAGTGTCGCTCCCCCCAGGTACGTAGCGTATCGTGCCCGACGTGCCGGCGGAGCGCTTGATCTGCGGCATCCCCGTACGTCCCTTCGTCCTCCGGATCCCCGCTGTTAAAAATGTCGCGTTTGAAGGAGATCGCTGGCGGGTCAGGCGGGATCCACGGGAGGGGGTGTCAGGACGCCACGATGCCGCGCCGGGTCCGGACCCTCTTTTACTGATACGGCGCAGGCAAAGTTAAGATCTGGTAGTTTTATTGAGTTTCCTGACTGTGTGCAGGTTTGTGCCACCCGCTGTTTGTGAACGACGAGTGTTCTGTGTTTGCATCTGAGTAAAGAGTGCTGTGTGTTTGTGTGTGTGAGGGAGAGAGAGAGTGATCAGTGTGTGTGAAAGAGAGACTGAGAGGAAAGAGTGCTTTCTCTCTGTATGTGTGAGAGAGAGAGGGAGAGGAAAGAATGTTCTGTGTGTGAGCGAGAGAGGTAAGTACTCCGTGTGTGTATGTGTGTGAGAGAGAGACAGGGAGTGAGAGAGTGAAATAGGAAAGAGTGCTGTGTGTGTGTGAGAGAGAGAGGAAAGAATGTTCTGTGAGAGAGGAAAGTGTTCTCTCTCTCTCTCTCTCTCTCACACACACACACACACACACAGAAATAGGAAAGAGTGCTCTGTGTGTGTGAGATAGAGACAGTGCATGAGTAAAAAGTGCTGAGTGTAGACAAAGTGTTTTTTTTCTTTTTTCCTTGGTCTTGGTCCGCTTGGCTCTGGACCGGATAGTGATCGTTAATGGCTGTGAGTGGAGCAGTTGGCTTGTGGCCGGCATGTGATCCCTGCATGGTGCCTCACCTCTCACACCTGGGAGTCACCGGCAGGCTGCTGTGGGGACCCAGGTGGTGTCCCATCCAGGGCAGCGCTGTGATGGGGGGGTCTGTGTGCCCCAGAGAATCACCCGAAGATGTAATTACATCTAATGGGCTGCGAGTTGTGAGGTCAGGGATCCGACTCGCCTCTCACCTTTCATCCCGCTTCTGCCATTTACCTTACAGGCGGCTGTCTGACTTTATCGAATGCCTCCAATTTATGAGGTTTGTGACTAGACGAACAATTTAAATTTAAAACTTGGTAGTTGGAAATGTACACTTCAGTTGCATTATTTAACCAGAAGGTTTTTACATAATAATAATAATAATAATGTATCTGCACAGCCGCAAAGGAGATTTCGTGGTCAGGCTCCCCTTGCCTTTATTATTTGATTGATGACAGAAAAAGTTGTCATATAATTTTATTAAAAAAGGTTAGTTGAGGCCCCTATTTAGCGGAGGCCCCTGTGCTTCAGCTTGGGTAAACCTGTGCATTAAAGCACCGCTGATGACAATCTTTAACCCTTTAATATTTGAGGGTTGTGCTCAGCCTATGTGCGTGACAGGCTCTGCTTTTGGGGACATGTTCTTTTTCTAGCAATGCAGGTTATGGGCCCCCTGATTGGGGGGTAATAGGTCCTTTTTTTGGAGGGAGGTTGTGGGGGGGGGGGCTCTCTGCATGGTTCTTGGCCCAGGCACAGGTCTTGTGTTTGGGGGCTGTCCCCATTTTGCCTGGTTATAGGTCCTCTGCTGGGGGGAGGTCTCCCGCTTAGTGTGGCACTTCCGTCCACGCTCTTTGCTACGCCTCGCACAGCAGATGTGCTTCCATGCTACAAAGCTCGGGCTCGAACAATACCACTATTTTGTGGGCTGCCCCGGAGGCCGTGCCACGCACTGCGAATTGGGTTTCCACTGGCACCTGCCGGCCTGCAGTACAGGAACGCCTTTGTCCCCTGCTGTCCCGTGACTGGGTCCAACCTCGCAGCGCCACACTCTGGAGACAGGGGCTGCTACATTGGCCTGCTGTAGTTAATGAGGCCGGCCTGCTGGCTGACCCTGAGTGCAGCTTACAGGAGGAGGGACCAGGACCTGGAATTTGAATGACGGGCCCCCTCGTCCTATGAGCAGGCTAGGATTTTAGGTCCGGCCCAGTGTCAGGAAGCCCTTTCAGACAGTATCATGGATATGTAGCCTTAAGGTTCGTGGCTGTGCTCGGGGGGTGTGCGCACTGTTTTTGTTGCAGGTCTTTAAATACACAGCACCCCCAGGTCAGAAATGTGCGCGCAGTGTAACCAGCGGGGGAGAGTACGCTTATAATTCCAGTTTGAACTTGGCCGCCGATTTCTTGTTGAGTTTAATTTCATGTGAGTGATTGTGCACCTTTCTGGAAATGATCAGCTGCTACATTTTAGGCAGAATGATTGATTTGTGAAATCTTGCTTTTACTCTCTCTATTGAGCACATCAGAGGGTGTGATGTAATGGAAAAGTTAGCAGCCTTTATTCACACCTATAAGTTATGCTGTTCTGTCTTGTCAGTTTAATAGTCAACTTTTATATCTGTACTCACCCTTTTAAAATACTGATTATGCTACCTGTTCTGTCTGAGGGGGTCATTATTGACCCCGGTGCCGAGTCTCCCCCAATGGCCGGCCTTTTTGCCATGACTCTCCCTCTCTGGGTTTCCTCAAACCTCAGCACGCCTCTCGTTTCTGATGCAGTTGTAAATAAATGACAGCGCTGCCACGAACACAGGGATTTATGCATGTTTACTGCTGATACTTCCTGAGTGTGTGCTGAACTTATTTCTGTGTGTGTGTATATTTGTGGGAATGTTTGGAAAGTGAAGCTCTATGTATTTTGTTTTGTATTTTGGGGATAAACCTGCAGGATGTCGCTGCCCTTGACACCGGACCTTGTGGTTTCTGTGACGATTGGTGGGTCATTTGTCGAGCCTCGGTGTCTAAACCAGGGGGACTGCCGAATTGCAGGCCAGGCGCAGAGCACGCCGGCTCTTTCGATCACGTCAAGTATAGTGCTGCGGCGAAGTGGGTCATCGCCTGCCATTAAGGGGCCCTGGTTCGGCCTGCAGATAGGCAGCACTTCACAGCACCGACAGTCGGACATTTGTTGGCCATTTCAGTTTACTTCCCTGAGTATTGGATAGTTCTGGTCCAGGAAATAAAAATCCAGACCATGATTTTGTTTCAACCAACCAGTTTAGTACTCTGTGACTGTAACTCTTTATGCTCAAGTGCTTGGTCAAAACAAAATCTTGGTCTGGATTTTTACTTTCTGGACCTGAACTATCTGGGGTGGAGGTTGCCTCATGTTACCTTACAGTCATTCCCTGCCTGCTTTCGTTTGAAGGCTCTGCATGTTTAGCTTCTTGGTAAATGTTGTTTCCCCTCCATTAGATGTGAAACTAACTCCCATGACGTGTTTTTAACCAGCTGTCGAGATTGCATCTGCCATAACGGCCTAAATGCTCCACAGTGAACTTGCGCCAAACGTGAGAGTTTTTTTCAAATTAACGCGGCTCTGGTGGAGCTGGCGGGTTCTTCAGCTTCTTCAGATCTTCTTTTAAATTTGAAATATATTTCTCCTTTTTCTACCTTCCCATGCAGATTTTCTCTATCTGGTGGCAGGCTGTTGGATCGGGTGTCATCCAGTACAGAGACTCACGTTTTGCAATTAATACCTTTAAATATGTTTATTTGTCGCATAATTGAATAAAATCGTACTTGGCGCCTTTGGTAAGTGATCAGCTTTTGTAAGTTTTTGGGAAGGTAATTAGGGGTGTGACTATTTTTTAACTCAACTGAGCAGTTCGTCACGCATGTGTGTCTGTGTCTTTCGCTTGAGTTCATTGCTCTGTCCAGCTGGAAAGCAGCTTGGTAGGTTTTTTTTTTTGGGGGGGGGGTGGGTGGGAATCAAAGACATTTAACTGACGGCCCTGGAGACCAGAGATGCCTGGAGGTGTAGAACAGTGTTTTTGTCCTGGTCCTTGGGCACCCCAGTCTGTCCACATTTTCGCTCCCTCCCAGCTCCCTGCCAGACAGTCCAAATTTTTGCTCCCTACTGGAGAGTGTAAATATTAACTTGTTAATACAGCCATCACTGAAGTCCGGATCATGACAGAGTGTTACTTGGTGTTGCTGCTTAATAATAGTAATGAGTACCAGTGTAATTGCCTACTGGCGTGCCCTTCTGTGTGAGTACTCAAATGAGTACTGGGTTACTGGCCCACGTCACTTTCCGGTGTTTCTGTAGAGGTGTTCTAGCATCGTGCTAATGCGTGTCTATGTTAGCGTTGATTAGTTATGGCCACAGACAGCCGCGGAACAAACACGTGTTTCCAAATGGGTCAGTATTAAATCTGCATTTATAAGTTAGCATGAGGAGGGGGGCTGTGCCAATGAAATGATGGCGGCATGGCCCTCCCCTGCCTGCTGAGCGGCTGACTGGCTGCTTTTGTGTGCAGGTTGAGCTGGGGGGAGCCAGGGGCTGTTTGAGTAATGATCCTGACAGGACCACCTGTGCCACCTGTGCGGCCGGGGGAGGGAATTTTGGAAAAAGGATTCCTCCCTCCCCCACAAGTGTGGGTCTGAGCAAGGATGGGTGAGGGGAAAGGGTGTCAGTAGGTCTTTTCCTTGTGAGGTCAGAATTTTTGGGACGAAACGAGCTGCAGGAATGTTGAATTTTCCGTGTCTGGCTGCCTGTGCTTCCGGAGCTGCCGTTCGGCCTCCTGGGGAATCTCTGCTCTGCGCCACGCTTGTTCCCGTCCGCTCACCCCTCGTACTTGTTTGCCCAAAATGATTAATTTTCCACTGGTTGCAGTCCAGCTGTATGGAAGTGTGTCTGGTTTAAGCAGACTTCCAAATATTTCCTTCCCACCTCAGCCCCAGGTAGCATCACTGAGAATGTAGCTGTACAGATACTCCGGAGTTCAAAGGAGATTACGCAAATGTGGGTTAGGGTTTTTTTTTTTAAAGATGAGATTTTTCTTTGCCGTGCTTTGTGAATACCAAGCTGTTACCGCCCCGGAGAGGAGCCCAGCGTTCACTCGGTGCCGCTTTTGAATTGTAGCATAACTGTGGCATTTCCACGTCTAGCCAGAAATTCTGCACCATCTTCTCACGGATGGAAATGCACCAAGGCTTCACGCCTCACTGTTTAATACTTTGCTTTCCATTAGGAACTGAGAGCCAGGAGTTTGATCTGTGAACCATCAGGGAGTCCTTTGTTTGTTAGCTGTTACTGGTCAATCGCTGAGGCTCAGGTTTGTCATTCAGTGACTGGGAATGTGGGATATTCTGGGCTTATGGTGTCTGTGCGAAGTGGTGTCTTAATGGTTAGGGAAGCGCACTTGTAATTGAAAGGTAATTGCAGGTTTGAATCCCTGACCAGCAAGGCACCCCTGATGTACCCTGAGCATGGTACCGCCCCCAAGCACTGCTCCCCAGGAGCTAAATTAGCTGCCCCTGCTATGTTACATCGTCACATATGGGTTAAATGCAGAAGACGCATTAACTTGTTGTGTGCTGTGTTGTATCAGCAATGACCACTGATCACCAATTTTTCAATTCTAATCTGCCTGGCAAGTTCCCCTTAAAATCAGTAGCTTAGTTGGACTCAGCTGGCTTCTGAAGGAGCTCACTGGAAAGGCTGGCTTCTGAAGGAGCTCACTGGAAAGGCTGGCTTCTGAAGGAGCTTACTGGAAAGGCTGGCTTCTCCAGGCCTGGCCTGTAGATGTGGTAATTATTGTCGCATGCTCTCTTTGTACGAGGATTTTTTTTTCTACTAGCCAAGCCTTGAATTCCAACAATAAAATGTACTAATCTCCTTAATCCATACTGTATGAACTCTTATATTTCTTTTAAAACCAAAATGGATTGTGGTTATTAAACACTCCGCTGACCCATAAGTTGCAGAATAGAATTGCAGTTTTTTTTTTTCGTTTTGGCAGCTGGTCCTGATCATCTGTTAATTTAGTTAATTAGGGGGACAGTTCTTGTGTCAGAATGGTGGAATAGGATTACCCGCCTCTCTAGAAATGGCAGGATGACAGTGTGAAGTGAGGACCTTGCATCTCGATCCACCTGCCTGACCGCTCACTTGCTGGTTTCATCCCAGGTTTACCACGGGGGGGGGGGTGAGAAGAGAGCCAGTAGAGGATGATCTAGCCCTGTGGATTCTGTGAATGGCCCATTGAGAGGGCTAAGTCTGTAGGCACTATAGTAGATACTTAAGTCTCAAAGTCTGAGGATAACTACAGAAAATGTCATTGTTGGGCCAGTCGAGGGAGCAGGTCTGTGGAAGTGAGGAAATCACAGCTCTTTCCTTCAGCTGGGCACTGTAAGTGGCTTCTCGTAATGGGGGGCTGGCCATTACCAACAGCAGTGCCACCCTGGTTGACCTTTGACCTTGGCAGGTGGGCCTCAGGTTGGGGCCCTGGAGGAGATGGTGATAAAGCATGAGCTCGTTCATGTGGACCGTACCCACCTTTCATTTCACGTTGATCAGGAGCCGCTTTTTATAAGGCTCCTTCAGGACGTCGGACTACTTCGTTTGCTTCTAAATCAGTGTGGGATACAGTTGCGACAGATAGTCAGGTCTTGCGCAGAGGAAACCATGAACACTTTACAAATTTCCCACCTTTGATGTTCTGTCATATATGGAGATTTGTGATGCAGACTGGTGCCACCGAAATGATTGGAGGTGCTCTGACGGAAGCTGGTTGGAATTGCACATTCCTGTACGCTGATTAGTCTTGGGCAAAGGACTGAAGTTTCCTTTTCTTAGACTGAGTAGTTCTGGCCCAGCAGGTGCCTCTGAGGGTCATGTGAACAGAGAACTCTCGGTAGGCCGTCACAAATAAGTGTTGCGACATCATCTTGGGCAAATTTGCGAGGAGCCTTTCTATATATGAACGTCCTGTATACATCCTTCCCACATCATTCAACCTCATCCAGCCACGCCAGTGTCTGTCAGCAGAAGCTAATTTCTGGTTCAGCTGGTAGCTAGTGACAGTTGTATTTTATTGTACAGGATCTGTTGTAAATGTTGCGAAACTGGCAGATGTATGCAGAGGCAGTTTCTCATGAATCTGTCACTCTGATTGCGGTTACTTATGTAAATGTTCTGGGATTAGAGCAGAGAATGGAATGGCCGCAGTCACACGGTGCATGAGAGGTGGGGATTTGCCTCATACGAGATGGGAAAGCTAGATTTTCGTGGCTTTCCCTAGTCTGTGATTGCTGGTTTTATCTTTGACCAGGGCTCCGTTGCCAGAGTTTGAAACAAAATGGTGTATGTGCCAGGAAGATGGCGTCGTCCTCTGAAGGGTATGGCCTGTATCTGTGCGAGGAGGCTGGAGAGTGGATGGAATGGGGCGGCCGTGCTGGGACCGGGTGGCTGTGCTGGGGTGGGGCGGCCGTGCTGGGACGGGGTGGCTGTGCTGGGGTGGGGAGGCCGTGCTGGGACAGGGCGGCTGTGCTGGGACGGGGTGGTTGTGCTGGGGTGGGGAGGCCGTGCTGGGACGGGGTGGTTGTGCTGGGACGGGGAGGCCGTGCTGGGACAGGGCGGCTGTGCTGGGGTGGGGAGGCTGTGGTGGGACGGCGTGTCTCCTGCCTGCGGGGTATGATATCCAAATGGCTTTGGTGCTGTAGGGTCCCGTCTCTGTTTTCCAGCAGTGACAATGGTGTGCTGCAGAGCAACTGCTTGTGAACTGATTCTGCCTCAGGATGTTCTTTTTTCAAAGTGTTTACAAATGAGAGAAAGAGAATTGTGTAATCCATAAAACTTGCAGTAGAATGCGACCCACTGGAAAAGGTCCCGCAGCCCACCAGTTGGGAATCAGTGCTGTACAGCAGTGTTTTCCAGTCCGGCCCCCAGGGACCCACAACCAGTCCAGGTTTTTGCTCCCTCCGAGCCCCCTTCCAGACAGTCCACATTTTTGAGCAAAAGCGTGGACTGTCTCTGGGTCCCCGAGGACCGGATTGGGAAACTCTGCTGTAGAACGTCTGGAAATGTCTAGAGGCCGAACTCTGATAGTGCCAGACCGTCTCCAGTTCACAGAAGTCACATCTGATGTCCTGATATGCCTGCACATCACCACCTGTGCAAGAACTACTGTGGTGAGACAGCCTTCTTTAACCATTCAAGGACACTTCTATTTAAATAATATGCGTTTAAAAAATAGTTTTTTTAAAGACCACCCCTTATATCACGACAAAAAGAGCTGAAAAAAAAATTGTGATTGATATTTTTACTAGATGTAATGAAAAGAGGAAATTCATTGCCGTATTTAATACATATTTATTCAACACTATTCAAATCTTTCTTAAGATAATTTCGACTATTCATGATTCAATTTCCGAAAGTTGGGCGATTTTGGCGGGTTTTTGTTTTACGTCGACAGAGAACTGTACGAAAAAAATTTCAATGCCAACTCGATTGTTTACAAGTAAAAATTTGGGAAGAAAATTTTCATCATAGTAAGCTGAAATTTGTTGTGTTTGAGTTTTTCTGAAAAATTTTGCTTAATTAGTCAATTTTTTTACCTAATTGGGCAAATGAATAGCATAACTCAGTTTATTCTTGGGATTAAAATTTAATTCTGGGATTATCTTAATCCT
>JAODUD010000134.1:12393158-12409547 GCA_026784285.1 Stomatorhinus walkeri
CCCCACCAGTGCTCGCTCATGGGAGGAAGGGCTCGTCCTCTTCAGCTCCGCCAGGCCCCGGGTCACTCAGGCACCGCGTCAGACGCTGTTGCTCCTTAACACCGCCCTGCTGTTCCTGCTGCTCCGTTTTCGGGTCCCCGAGGGGCAGCTTCATCGTCAGGCCGCCCACGTCCTCGTCCTCCTCCTTCAGCGGCACGGCCTCCTTCTGGAACTCGTCCACCACGCTGACGTACTCCGGCGACTGCGGCGAGGCCAGATCCACCTTGATGATGGGCACATTGCCCAGGGTGGGTTTGTGGACGTAGTGCTGGGGGTCTGGGGGGGTGAGACAACCCAAGAAAGGAAGAGGCTCAGACCACTTCATCACTAGGATCACGGACAGACGACGAGACCAGGGCCACAGCTGGAAATTCTAGGCCCCCAAACAAGACGTCACCTTGGACCACCCGCCTTACATTACGGTCTGCATTGCGACTTTCCCCACTGCAGGGCTGGCATAAGAAATTAAACGGGAATTTCTATGGCAAAATAGAAGCCGCAGATGACAGATCGAGGCCAACAGACAAAAACGCCGAGTAACTCAAACACATAAAATATATGTAGAGTGCTGCTCTGGAGGATGCCACGGGTAGGAAGGGCTGCCTCATGCGACATCTCACAGGGATCTTTCTGACTTGCATGTCGGACCTTTTCACCGAGGGGACTGAAAACAAATGTACTCTGTTTTTCCAGATTGCCGATGGCCTCCACCCCTAACACCCGCGATGGGAAGGGCTGACTGCATATTTCATAATCTTACATATTGAAGGGCTCCTGAAAAATACCAAGGCACCCATGCTCCGACTGTGCCCCTGTCGGGGACACCGAGTTCTATACGTCACACATTGTGACTTCTCTGCATTACCTTCCAACTGAGAGTAAGGTCTGTCTTGTGAAGCTAACAAGCTGTGAGCTCTCGCTGTCATTCATTGGGATTACAACAACTGTGGCAAAACCAGGGTCGGCGGTCTGACGAGCGCAGCCAAGGCCACTAGGGGGGGCTCTGCCCTCCTCCACTCACCTGATGCAAGACGGGACCGGCTAAGCGTGGGTGATTCTGGAGGGGGCGCTGGTACGGTGAGGTAGTTACTCATCCTTGATATCTGCTACAGAGCGCAAATAAAAAAACGTTCCGGATTAAGCCGGACGACCATCCATAACATAGACCGGTGTTACTGTGAGGAAAACGGAATCTCACCTTGTCCATGTCCATTATCTTCTGCCTCTTGAGGAGCAATTCATTCCAGCCATCTTCATCGGGTTCCCCTACCAGCGTGTGCCTGTTGTAGGAACGCAACTGGATCGGGGGAAGAGGAGGTTTTATTTGTGTGTGTCTCTCTCAGACACACACACAGACATATTAAAAGACTAGAATAAAACAACAACAAAAACAACTAAGATAAAATTAGACAAAATCAGAAAGCAGTTAGAATTACTCCACAGTGGATGGATAAGTGCATAAAGTGCTTGTTAGCTAAATGAATTCTTGGACATTAAACAGTCTCAGGGTAGAAGCTTTTCCCGGGTCTCTTGGTTTTAGCCTTCAGGCTGCAGGATCGATCTCCTGGACCACAGATGAGGCTGTAGCTGGGATCGGTAAAGCCTTTTATTTTCGATGCTTTGCATCACATACTGTGAGTGGCCTGCGGGTTCAGGAGATTACGCCAGACAGGATGCTCTCAATGGGCCAGTTGTAGAATGCCATGAGGATCTTGGCAGCCAGTCTGAACATCTTAAGCATTCTGACGTAGCGGAGGTGTTAACGTGCCTTATTAGCAAGGCCGCTGGTAGGGGCTGGCCGCACCAGGTCCTCCGTGGATACCCAGGTATTTCAAGCTGAATGACCTCTCCACTAGCGTTGCACAGACACCTTATTTTCAGACCAAGTATGAGTACGAGAACTTACATTTGTGTACTTGCCAATACTGAGGACCAAACAAGTACTTAATGTCAAAATTTGATTAGGCAGCAAAAAGAAGAAAATGCCACAGCTTTGAGTTTTAACTTAATGTTACTGGGTCGATACCCAGTTCCGGTACTGGTGCACCCCTACTCTCCATAGACAGAAGTCCTGATTGCGAGCGGGTCTTAGTGACCCACCTGTTTCTTTCCAAAGTCCACGATCAGCTCTACTGTCACACCATGTTCAGGAGGAGACTGTTTTCCTGACTCCAGCTTGCCTACTTCCGCACCTCCTTCTGGTAGGTCGTCATATCATTACTGAAGATGCAACCCACCACGTGTCATCAGCAAAGCTAACAATGATGTGACAACCCAGGGTCTGCACGTCTGAAAGCACAGCTACACAGGGTGGTGATCAGCCCCAGGTCCTTGAGCTTGCTGATGAGCTTGTCAGGGACGATTGCGTTAAAAGCGGAGCAGGTAAACATATTGCAGTAGGACCAGACAGTTCAGAGCAGATCCATTCCAGTTTCTCACAGCACTTCATAACTGTTGAAGTGGGTGCAACTGGGAGGTAGCCGTTAGGACATGGTGGGTGGGGCTTCTTGGGGACGGGGGTGATGGTTCTTTTGAAGCATGGTGGTACTCTGGCCGGGGACAGTGATGAGTTGACTATGGATAAAAACACTGGAGCTCATTAGTCGGTGCAGGCTTTCGGTTTTTGCCTGGGAGTGCTATCTGCACTTCTCATTACACCTTTTGATTATATTTTGGTTATTAGAAAACAGAGGCATCCAATAACCCAAACGGAGGTCAAGACAGTGCTTTGTAACAGAGCCTGAAATGCGAATAGCAGTGAACAAGTCGCTTTCTTCCTTTGTCGGACAATCGACGTGCCGGTACAAGTCTGGCATTACCTTTTTCACATCAGCCTTGTCAATGTCCCCGGCTATGATGAGGACCGAGTCCAAGTTGCCGGTTTGGTGACTGTTGAACATTTATACAGCTCAGAATCTGCGATACGCGCATATGCATGGAGTGGCACGTAAACAGCTGAGAAGACAGAATGATGGACGCTCCAGGTCAGCTGAGCACAAATGAGAAAGAATCGTAGCCTTCTTCTTTCATCTTAGCCCTGAAGTCATCCAGTTCGTTCTTCCAAGGTCTGCACATACACCAGCAGGAAACTGAGCAGAAGTGGTCGATATGGTCAGTTTTGTACCCCAGACTGCTCCCTTCAGGCCATTGCTGGTTTGTTGATGATCTGAAGGATATCCACCAGCAAAGCTGAGTCGGTTCTTTAAAGATACAGTGAGTAGACCGCAATCCTAAATTTGAGTGCAGATGATCTTAAGTGACAAATGCTGACATACAAGTAAGTGAAAGCACGATCCAGTCAGAGCAGGCAGGACTGTGTCTGGACCTGGCCACACCATCTCACGTATCTTGAAGTGAAGTCAACAAAATCGAAACCTTTGTGCTGCACTACAGGGATCAAATCGACCTACAAGACAGGAGATTCCCAACTATTTACAGATGAGCACCGTCCCCGGCAGCCGACACGGGAGAAACTAAACACGGATACAGTGCCCAAAAATAAACGTGCGCTTCAACGCAAGACCTGAAGATTTGCAGCTGCGCCCTAAGAATCTGACCATCGATCGGACGTCAATTAAAGCCCCAGGTTATTCTGGGTGGTGAAGGAACCCAGAAACGGAGTCTTACCCTCTGCCGGGTCTTCTGCAGGTTGCTCCGCAGGATCTTCCGGATCTCTTCCTCACGGCTCTTTGAGATCTGGGGCAGAGCGCGGTCAGAGTTGGACTTCTTGGGTTGGATGTTCCTGGGAGAACGGGAGAAGAACATGAAGCACACAACCACAGTGCAAGCTGACGTCGCTCCAAAATACAACTTAAAAACCAAAGGAGATGTGCGGCCAAATGAAATCAGCAGGTTTCAGTGGAAGAGAGCAGAGTGACCTGGGTGGGTAGAAGAAACTCAGCATATGAGGGACTTGCCAGCACCTCGACGACCCACCACAGTTCATGAGGAGCTCAGGATTCACAGTTTAACAGCTGCCACTTACCCAACAAATGCCAAGCTCTTTGTCATCAACCAACCAAATATAGATTCTCGAAAGATTATTTTTGGAATGTATTTTCAGAACTATTTTTGTAAGAGGCTATATTGTGCGAGCGGAAGCCTGTGGTAATCTGTGATCTAGAGCTGGGAACATTTGTCTGATCCCGGGGGGAATTTTTTGTGCATACAGCAGTGAGGTTCTAAAAGTAGACAAACCCGAATTACACCTGAAAAGTTGGGGGGAGCCGTTGGGGTGAACTTTAGGACACCCTCAGCTGGAGTTTGGGGGTTGATTGTCACAGTAGCCACAGAGGTGTCACGCTCTTCTGACTGGATCTGTCTTTCTCAGGTCACAGCAACACCACCGCATAGCATCGCTACCCTCTGCAGATCAGGTGGGGACATTTGGGTTTGGGGGCGGGGCTTGGGGCGGAGCTTACTGCATGGAAACGGTAGAGGGCACAGCGGAGGGTAGCTTGACGCCGCCACCGCTCTCCACCAGCTCGATGGCTTGCTTCAT
Source organism: Stomatorhinus walkeri (assembly GCA_026784285.1). NCBI lineage: Eukaryota > Metazoa > Chordata > Actinopteri > Osteoglossiformes > Mormyridae > Stomatorhinus > Stomatorhinus walkeri. The sequence goes on from JAODUD010000134.1 coordinate 12,397,699, forward strand.
CTCCATCTTGTGGTAGAAGGCGATGAGCTGTGGCTCCTTGGAGCGTTCTCCTGCGATCAGGCACTTCTTCACGTACTTCTTGTTGAAGCGGTTCAGCCTGAGGGCAAGACGCACAACGCTGACACCATCCTCCACACTTCCTCCCCCGGCCACAGAGCCGCTCGCATGACACGCACGAGCCCAAAAGACGCTGATAGCGGACCACAGGAACCCTCCCCCCTCGTTTCACACACTACAGTGCAGTGTCACTGGCGGCTGTCACTGACGTTGAGTCAGCCCTCTAATCCAGTGGAAATTAAAAGCCTGCCATGATGAAATCACGCGGGCTGTGAAGCTCCGCGCTGGGGGGCTCAGCCGGGGTCCCTGCTAACATTATTTTACATTTATTTTATGTCCCGCAGCCCAGACATAAGCCAGTCTGTAAAATTACTGCAAAATCCCAGACATAACTGTCCTGCAGTACGTGAACACACAGACTCCGCATCCTGATCAGTAATATATGAGCACATTCTTCTGCTGGAAATCCGACACAGGAAGAGAGACCCACTTGTCCTTCCAGTGATGGTGACCATAGTGCCCACAGATGTCCTCGATGCCCGTCAGTAGGTGGTCTAGGAACTGGGAACAACAGGAAAGAGAGAAGGAAGGAGAGAGAGAGAGAGAGAGAGAGAGAGCAAGCTGTCATTCATGAGTCCCATGTGCATCTTGAATCTGCAACAGAGATACCCAGTGCTGCAGACTGCAGACTTCAGCTTCCGACACGTAGGCAGACGTTTGACGCTGCCCACAGCCACAGTGGCAGAATTCTGCTGACTCATGCATGCAACTGGAGGCTCGGAACACAGCAGTCAGCTGTCACTTCCTGGAGAGGGGGGGGAGAAACTGTCCCATCTACCTTAACAGATTATGACTGTGCAGACAGCCAGTAGCCTGACTAGCTTATACCCCAGAATACCTAGTGCGCTAGCTCCACAGGACCAGCAGGGGGTACTATTACAGGTATTCTTGGGGTGGGGGTGGTCTCTTGAATTACTACTCCAGTAAGCCAGAAGAAAAACCCAGCACCACTTAGTACTTCAGTCAAAACTAAGAGAACAGGTTTGTGAACCGGATGCCCAATGGGAAATTAGATGTCAATGGTGATGAGTCCTTGCAAGGCGTCTGATGCCTGGAATCTGATGGCAACGGCGGCTCCAGCCAGGTTTAACCGGCCCATCACCATGGCCGCAGTCAGGACCTACCTGCGTGTGGATCTCTTCGTTGATGGAGCGCTTGGTCTCCTGCTTCTTCTTCACAGCCAGGAGGTCCACCAGAGGTCGAATTGTCATGCCCTGATGCATAAGGGGGGTTACACAGCAGGACGAATCAGTCTGGAGAACTACAGGCATGACAACACATCAAACTAGACAAAGGCATCATCAGCTGTGACCGCCATGCCGAGAGACCAGATTCAGTAAAAAGACTCCTGTGGACCTTAATGACCAATAGCAGGAGCAGTGTTCTGCACTCGTTCACTCCACCATGCCACAGGCCACGTGACAAAAACACCATGATCAGGCATCCAAAGGTGCAGATAAATATTCACACTGAGGCAAACAAAGGCAGAGAGCCTTCATCATCCAGCCAAGCCTTCGTGACAATACCAGTCACACAGAAAAACAATTTCTCCTATTTGCATTGTCCCGGATTTCTACCTACTGCGCTTCCTCAGAATCTTGCCTCGTATCTGCGAGATGTTTTAGTAAATCACAGATCCAGGTGTCCTTGACCCAGCGAACGACTTGCTGTGGGAGGCCAGAACAGGATACAGAGATCCATCTATAACCTGCAGCATCGGTTTCTGTGGCATAATCATGCAATGTGCATATATGACCAATCGTTTTTTTCACAGCAAAGAGTGAGATTTCGCAAAGGGTCTAAAGAAGGTATTTTAATCATTTTTAAGTGAGACCCTTTTATCTGGAAGATTCCAGGGCTGGAAACGCCTTTAATCATGGTAGATTGCTGAAGCAAACAAGATCAGCTCTACTCCTGGGATTTGAACCTATCAGTCACAAACCCAGTTTGCAAACAGGTGGCTAATGATCTGTCTTGGGAGGACACAGTACACAGATCTCCTACTGCCAGCTCTGCCAAAAGATCTCTCAATTCACATGCTGCAATGGGATAGGGTCGGGTTATGGACCTGTGCCATATCCGGAAGGTCGCGGGTTTGAATCCAGCGACTGGCTGAACAATATTACTACCATGGGGTACCTGCACAATACCTTTAGAACCCTGGGCTCCAGTGGGAATGGATGCTGGTTGAGTTCTGACCCTGAACTTGCTCTAACCTGTATATACAAGAGTCTCTCTCAAGGGGTCATATGCAAAGACTACCCAATTTCTCCATGGGGGATGAACAAAGCACAATTACTCATACTATTCCAATTAACTCTCTGAAAAAAGTCTGCATCACAGTAACTACGGCCTCAAGAGTTTTGCAAGGATTGTGGCTATTTCTTCCACACAAGACCTACCTGCACGAAGACCGTGAAAAAGACGACTGTGATGATGGTGGTAAGGAACATGTTCCGCATGGGAAACTCTTCAGGATGCAGGAGGTAGCCCAGAGAGAACGCTATCGCCCCTCGCAGGCCACCGTAGGCTATGATGAACTGGTCTTTGTTGGTGAGCTTGACTATGCGGAACTTGTTGATCACGAAAGTGAGGCCCATCACCCCTTGGGGGAGCGAAAAAAACGGGTGTGAACAAGGGATAGTTAAAGGCAGACAACTCAGAGGGTGATGAGGTCCTGCTGTTTTACACTAACACTGGGTAACGGTGTCGGTACGGGGATGAGGGGGGGCAGCTATTGGGAGGACCGAAGACCGAAACTACTCAAGCCTCAATAGGAAATGCCGCTTGGTGTCGATGGTGAAAGGGGCCAAGAGTTACAGGACCATAAACTGAGGTGATTCTAGGGACACTGGGGCACCTACACAAAAACTACTCCATGGGGCCCTCCCCCTTCAACTCCCCCTCCCCCGACACGGTGAAATTTATTACCACTATTTTAGCATTAAGTCTAAATGAATAATACCAACAAAGAGAATATAATGAACACAATGACCTTTAATAACCATTCTTTTTACTTTTGTGAAAAAAAGAGAATGCATGGATAAAGCAGATTTGTCATTGCAATGTACTGTGTAAATCGGCCACCTTCGGGGGGCGCTCTCCCAGCTTAGAGCCCCAGGCAACTGCCTGCCCTGTCCTGTCACTATGCCTCTGATAATGCACGGGTCAAATGAATCTTGTCGCTACCCTCAGTATTCTATTCCCCATAATGTCCAGGAGAACCCCAACGCCTGGACCGAAGTACTTCATCACCCTTACAGACACGTCACTGACATATAGCCCAGGGCTCAGTTGTGTTGGGGGCGGGTTCTCACCAAGCACACGAGCCACGAGGCAGAGGATGATGGTGACCGTGACGAAGGTCCAGCTCCACGAGTGGAGCCCAGCCACCGTGGAGACACCGAGGAAGATGAAGATGAGCGTCTCGCTCACGCTGCTCCACATCTTCAGGAAGTACTTGGTGGTGGTATGCGACTTATGGGAGATGTTAGCCTCCACATAGGGGCGCATGACGGCGCCACAGGCGATCAGCCTGGTGGGAGACGTCAACACGGACACAAGGGGAACGAAACAGAACCTTTGATCAGGACCATACGGGAAGCATTAGCGGGGTCACAATTTTACCAAATCCGTCACAACTCCTAATCTGATCGCCTGCTTGCCGACACTGGTTATGATTGCACTTGCTCCCCATAGGAGAATGACACCGGACAAATGACTGAGTGGATCAAACAAGAGTCACCCGGAGCCTACCATGTCCAAATCAAGCCCTGCTTCTGCGAGCTGATCCCAACACAACAAACCAACACAGGCTTCAGCATCATACAGAAGCCCACTTGACTGCAGAAGCTAAACTATGTCCGAGTCACAGAGTCCGGCAAACTCGAGTAACATTTTCCCCATCTCGTTCATGTCTTTCTAAAACTTCTGAGGAGTTCTTTCTAAACAATCCAAGGAGACAGTATCTGACATCCTGGACGAAAACGCGGACGAAGGGAAAGACGGACAAACGTCAAAGAGCTTACGCCATGATGCCGGACAGGTGGAACACCTCGGCAGACAGGTACGACATGTAGCTGTAGACGAAGACGAAGAGTGGCTCGATGACACGGGTGTGCGAGGTGAAGCGGGAGGTGAAGGCAGCCAGGATGCCGTAGAAAGCCCCCACCATCACGCCGCCCAGGGACACCACCAGGAAGCAGACTATGCCAAGGAAGACGTCCAGGAATGTGACCATGCCCAAACCCGAATACTCCTCAAACAGGTGGTACAGGACCTGGGAAAAGGGGGACGAGAAGGTAGTCACCCATCCAACCATCCACTCAAAACTCAAAACTCAAAAAAGCGACCAACAATTATGGGATTGCAAAATTATGGGAGTTTTCCCATTAATTCCCATAAATTCCTGTCAATTCCCATGGAAAGTTTCCACACTGGGGGTGGGGGTGGAACTGGGGCGTGGGTTACCACTGATGAACCTTGCCTACTTGCTGGCACTGATTGGCAGCTTGACATGATATAATTTTTCATTCTCTGTGGAAAACAGAAGACCAATTTCCAGGCCACACGGAATAAGGCCGGTAACCTGAGACCTCTTCTAAGTGATGAATGAGCCAACAATCCCTCGTCCTCCACTACGGAAAATGGCCGATCTCTGATTTCCCAATTGTCTCCATTGTTTTAGTAGTTGTATCTTTAGCTCTGGTGCTGCTAACTTTGAATATTGATGAAGTTTACATACTAGCTCACAACATCAACCAAGACTCAGATTGAGTCTATGACTTGGCTTTTAAGGAATATCAGCCATTAACCAATATACTGGCTTCTTAGCTTCTTCTCTAGGCTGCTTGTTGCTGTCTGAGTTCCTGAAATCAGCCAGAGAGCCCCTTGGGGTGTCATTCACACTGTAAAAATGATTGCCTAACAATCTCTTTCACACAACCGCACATCTGCAGTGCCCTGTAAGAGCCATTTATTAAGAGAGGCGGCAGCCAACGCTCGCCTTTATCTATGAGGTATTCGGGCCCGGAACGATCCGACTGAGCACGGCACTCTGCTACAGAAAGGGTGCTGTGTGCAGACGAGGCTCAGGCACGACGCGAGAACACAGATGGGGACAGTGAGATTCCCAGAATGGCTCAGCGAAGAGACACAGCCGAGTGTGTGTGCGCGCAAGAGCGTGCTTGTGCAGGAATGCAGAAACCCCCCGCCTTGTGGGCACCTGTGAGCGTGACTCATCCCCGAACGGGTGTGACTCACCCTTGCCATTAAGCCGTTTACACATCTTGATGACCATACAGAGACACTATTATTAGCACAGATGTCCTTCGCGCTGTGAGGGGAAGGTATCACTGCAGAACATCGACAAGACTGGGTCTAGCTAATCCTGTGCTGGGTCTGAGTTGGTTCAAACAACTTCTTGTACAGGAATGTTTTTTTAGACCATTAAGGGTTTAACAAACCCCAGAAAAGTGACTGTCCTTCAGGACCACTCTCCCAAGCCAGTGTCAGGACACGGCCTTCTCTCTCTGGACCATGCAGCATGTTCTCCCTTGTCATCTCTGCTCTAGAACTTTGGGGGGTCTGCCTGAGCCTGCAGAAGAGGTCGAGGCAGTTCAACGATGATGCAGAGGCACTGCACAACATTAAAGCTGGAATCAGTCCCAGGTACATACCCCACCCCCCCCCCACCCCGCACACAGCTTCACCACACCCAGCAGCTGGCAGACAAAATGCAAACAAACAAACCAAAAGAGGAACTCTGATGCAGAACAGTCAGTTTGCATGCGCGAGTCGAGGGCTCATATATATATACGTATACATATATACATACATATACACACACACACACATATATATATGCACTATATGCACATATTTATATATTTTTTTAAATTGTCTTATGACAGACCCTGTATTTATTTCCTTTGTTTATCACTTACGGGGTACCAAACCATGAACCAGGTAAGTGTGAGCCATTTTCATACATGGAAGGATATCTTCATTGCCCCAAAAGGGGTGGACACCCTGCCAGTCTCCCAGCTTTGGCACTAAACAAGATATTAGATTCAGTCCAATGTGGCAATCTTGGCTGATATTGCACCAAATGTAAAGACAGCAGGCCCTTTCACACCTCAGGAACCAGAACTTTTTTTTCCAGAACCAGGAACTTCTGACATGTTCACACCACAGGACCTCAGCCCGATTGTAGTTCCTCAGAAACAGTTCCAGAACTGTTTTTTAGTACCTACTCAAAACTAGGTACTTCTTGTTCAAACATGAACTACTGGGAAGGCACTTACAACGATGCAAGATGATTGCGTTTGTCATCAACCACTGCCACTAAGGCAAAAAGTTTCCCCGCCAGCATCAACCACCCAGCTCAGCAAGTGGCTCAGAAGTTATGTTAGCAGGTTCTCATGTTGGCAATTTGTAATATTGGGCAACAAGACTTTAGTTACCGGTAGGAAAGCACCAATCGGCGGTTTTGGAGCTGATCACTGATCGCTAATATAAAAAGACATACCTTCTTGTTATAAAACTTAAATAAGAAACTTTGATAAACTGTCGATAAGGAACAGTGCTTGATAGTACTCCGATCACATTATAGAAACTAATGCAATTCTAGCCAGTCATATAGTAGTTTTTTTTTTTTTTTTTTTTAAGAACAGACAACAAATGCACAGGGTGGTAAACGGAGCACACCGTGCGCTTCCGTTTTGGAAATATCATGGAAGTAATAAACACTCCCTCAGAGGAAACTTCAATTCTCAGTGAAGTTGACAGCTCAGCCGCCACAATGGGTTTTATTTTGGAGATATTCTGGACAAACAAGCTAAAATGTCGTTGAGTTTCTATGTTGGTGTACCACTACCTTTAACCCACAATGCCCAGTCAGCATGAGAGGAAGAAGAGGAAGAGGAACACATGAAGGAGGAACACAACAGATCATGGAAGCAGTGGAGTGTGGAGGAGACAGGAATTGAGAGCAAGTTGCACTTCTAATATATATGAGTTAGAGGTGGAAAGTTCAGGTCCAGAAAGTACAAATCCAGACCAAGGTTTTGTTTCAACCAAGCAGTACTCTGTGACTAAGTTTTTATAGTCACTGTGTTGGCTGGAACAAAACCTTGGTCTGGATTTGTACTTTCTGGACCTGCACCTTCCACCTCTGGTAAGGGGTAGGGAGTGGAAATGTAGGGTTTTGTCTAGTCTTATTAGCCGTTTCTTGTGTTTGGAGTGGTATCTCAGGGGTTGAGGTTCAGCAGATCACTATGAGGCAGACACAGACGTCCTGAGGACAGGGGAGGAGGGGGTTCTGGGCGCCTACTCACGACGGTGACTGCGTCGTTGAGCAGCGACTCCCCAAACACCAGGATGTGCAGGAGCTCGTTGATGTGGATCTCCTCGAAGACGGCCAGCACCGCCACTGGGTCCACGGCAGAGATGACGGATCCGAAGAGGAAACAGGGCAACAGGCCGATGGAATTAAGGTCGGTGCCTTCTATCTGGCAGACGGCGTACAGCAGGCCCCCAATGAAGAAGGAGTTCCAGAGCGTGCCCACCACGGCAAACATCAGGATGGTGCCCAGGTTCTCCGAGAAGGGCCGGATGGGCAAGAAGTAACCGGCGTCAAGGATGATGGGCGGCAACAGGTAGAGGAAGAAGACGTCCGACTGAAGCTCTGGGGGAGCCGCACCCACCAGCTTCATGAGTCCGCCCACCAACAGCCCCACCACGATGAGCAGGCAACTCTCGGGAACGATGGAGGAGAGACGCGGGATGAGGTGGAAACCTGCCGAGAAAGGAGGAGGGAGGGAGAGAGGGATTGTCAGGTCTATATTCATCTTTTTATTGCAAACCTAGATGTATTCCAGTGCGTTTATCTTCAACTGACACCATAACACACTTGCTCAACCTCAACCGGAAGGTACAGTAGAAGTCCCATTTCTAAAGTGCTTTATTATGCCAAAACACACATTGCATGACTTCTGTCTAAGACTGTTTTTCCAAGGAACCACATTGCTGTAGCATTTTCAATCAGATATAAGTGGGGATCCATTACAGACCTTTTTATAAACTTTCAGCTTACTCATTAATGTGGAAATATGGCAATGTAGCCTGCAAACTCTGCCTCGTTTCAGACACTGAAATGGAGGCCATGCTGGGATTCCCCACTCGTTCTACATGGAAAGGCAAATCGGTAAAGTTGGACCTAGAAATTCTGCTGCCTTCACCATTGCCTAAATTCTACACATTCTAACCATTCTTAATGCATTTACATTGTGTGATAATGTTGTCAAACCTGTCTCTCTTTACATTTCATGCAAGTATGTAGCACCGAGGTCTTCAGGAAATGTTATATAGTGCCGCAGTATGCTGAGTGCTGAATGTGACTCGAATGTGCAGTGGCATAAGGAAATGCAGGAAGTGACATCACACCTATCAGGAAGTCCCCAATGGACAAGCAGAGGCAGAGTGTGTAGCCTGCCAAGCCACTGAACAGAGAGAGAGAGAGAGAGAGATGCAAAACACAAGGGACAGAGGTGGCCACAATAAACTTCCTTTCACAACATTGCACATACATATACACACACACAGACAAGTGTACTGATTAGTCACACCAATCAGCATCTACCTTCTTGAACCAGTCTAGCCAAGAGGGGAGTGAAACCGTATCTCTTTGTACTCAAAGCGGACACTAAAGGAAAGACCACTGGTACTTGCAAAGAGCTCAGAAACCGGTTCATCACCACAGGCAGAAAACAGCCACAGGGAAAATGGCAAAAGGATAGTGTAATATTTAAAGTGGGTGTTAACTGCGTCAGTCAGCATTATAAAGACCTCGCAAATCCTGAATAATATGCCCTTTGATCTTTCAGCTCCCCATCAGAGAAAACTCGACGCTGTCGTTTGCTTTTACAGGCTAACGGGACTTTTTCTGCAGATGCAATTTCACGGCCGACAGACAGGGGGCGAAAGGGTAGCAGGGAGGCTGCACAGGATTCCATAATGAACCACAGAGCGGCCTGGGAAAAGAACATTAAGGGAATGCAAATAAGTAAAAGAAAGGAAATACAAAACAACAAAAATATTTAGGAAAATTAAGCAAATAAAGAACATGAAACACTGAGAAATCAAACACTTAACATTTTTTGTTTTGTTTTGCGGTTTCTTTTGTTTTTTTGCATTCCCTTAATGCGTTTTGCACTTCCAGCCCATTGTAGAGTCTCCACCAGAAGATCTGGATGTTGAGTACAGTCGCGGGCTGGCTTTGCCAGCACCTGCCCCTGGAAAGCCCTCACTGGGGGCAGCGTGTGGCTCAGTGGGCTAACCCAGTGTGCCTGTGAGCAGAAGGTCACCAGTTCAAACCCAGCCTCAGCAGGTCTGCGAGTCCATCAGCAAGGCCCTTAAATCCCTGGGCGCTGCTACGGCTGGCTGCCCTTCACAGCCAGCCTGCTCTCACCTATATTTAGCTAGTTGGAGGAGGCGTAAAGAGAATTTCACCAGGGGGATTAATAAAATATCTTATCATCATATGCCATTACCATGGGCTTTTCCAGTTAACATTTATCTATAGCCATTTACCACCGAACACCACATGACCATGAGGATGACCTTCTATTGAAGGACACATGTATGAAACGCTGAAACACCGATGCAAGCGAAATGCTTTACAAGAGAAAACCTCGTGAGACTAAAATATCACAGTGAGCCCTAATACTGAAATTTTACAGCATGAATCCCAGTTACTTTAACAGCCCTAATCCAGTCATTTCAATATTTAGTGCAGGTCCAGAAAAACACATGAAATGGCAAAAACTCAGAATGCACTGGCATCTTCCCATCCACCTGTGAGACACAGATTCTGACAACACGGGGTGGGGGGGCGTTTTCTCCGCGGATTAACGGGCTTCACGCTGATGTTCCCGGATGATGCAGACCCCCAGACGAGGAGCCCTTGGGTGCCACTTCGAAGAGGATGAGTCACACTAACATGCCTGCACCAACATGGTAGACCGCCCCTTCTGTACCAACTCCTAGGTGGCGGATCGGAGACAGAAACGGGTCATGTGACAGGTCACACCACTTTGCATGCAGCGGGATCCATGGAACCCTTTTGTTCACCAAACCCCCTTCAAGGAACCCAGGAGACCTGTGAGGTAAAACTACAACACCCTCAGGAGGACCTCCAATCAAAACTACAACACCCTCAGGAGGACCTCCAATCAAAACTATTTAAGGAATTCCTGCCCAACAGCCTCACTGCCACGCCGCTACCCAGAAAAGGAACGCAGGTGATCACACCCAAAACAATGAACAAAACTGAAACACCCACGCACCTCAGCTTGTGCAACCTGCTGTCTGCAAAACAAACAGCACAGAAACCCAGTGCAAGATATCCGGGAGGAAGAGGCAAGCAGATTAGACGCAGCACCCACCGCCCAGCCGATAACATATACGCCTGTACTAGGAACTTGCTGCTTCAAAAGTAAATAAATAAACAGGAAACCTGTACCAGGTATCTTGAGTCACTACAGGTCATGGTTTAATTGAGGTACCTCAACCCCCCATTCAACTCATTTAGCAGACGAATAATTAAAAGTAAGAAAGACTGCCTTAAAGTTCGCGGTTTCGGTCATTCGCGAATTGGCCGTGAACAATTATACAGGAATATTTCGCAGACGACGCAGCAGCCAAAAAACAATACTGAAAATGATTCAGAGCGCATAAAGTCATGTTATATATCGTATTAAATTGGGTAGGTGGCGCATTTTTGTCTCGGAAATCAGCATTACTCCCATAGCTGTCCTTGTAACCACGGAGTCTCACGTTTCTTCTTAAATTTTACAGTTTTGAAATAATGGGTCCAGAACGTAGTGCCCTCATTGCGAACAGTAATAACTTTGTACTTACTGGGATACAACTTGAATGGTTTGGATACTAACCAAATGTGTCTAGATAAGAATTGACAAGGCAATTTAACATGCAAAAGTGTAAAGTACAGTACTGATGGGAAATTGGAAGTAAATAGACTTTAATGTTCAGGCTAGCAGACTGACATTGTCGGCCGTTAACGACGTCACCACCATCTGAACGTGTCGGAGTCCAAGTACAGTCGTACCCATATTACAGACGCCGCCTTGACAAGGAAGCGTGACTTTGTCAGTAGCTTAATGCGTGAGATAAGTGCTATCAGCTTTGCCGGTGACATCTGGAGCAGCAGTGTCTGTCCAATGTCTATCATTGGATTACCTACCCAGTGGGTATATACTGGATAGATGAGTATCACTCGCCATTGGGTTGCGCTACAAACAAAGCAGTTCCAAACATCTGAGCCATTTGTTTTGTGCAGCATCTCGATATTGTAGCTGTCCATCACATATACATACTTAATTATAAAAATTATACGTTAGATATGGGGGGAGGGGGTGTCACTGTCACATCACACCTCTGGGGCCTGGTTTGAGTCTCCGCCAGGAGGGTTTCGTGTGTGTGGAGTTTGCTTGTTCTCCCCGTGTCATCTCCTCCTGGTACTCCAGTTTCACCCCCCCACAGTCCAAAAATATGCTAAGCTGACTGGAGTTGCCATATTTCCCATAGGTGTGCCTATGTGAGTGAATGGTCAGTGTGCCCTGCAATGGGTTGGCACCCCATCCTGGGTTGTTCCCTGCTTTGTGCCCTGCGATGGGTTGGCGCCCCATCCTGGGTTGTTCCCTGCTTTGTGC
>JAODUD010000134.1:12430089-12442708 GCA_026784285.1 Stomatorhinus walkeri
ACACTAAGGCTGGTGCTACCCAGACACACGGCCAAGACAGGAACTCAGAGGCCTAAAAACAGCCTTTGCCGAGATTTGGTTGGCCAGCAGTAGCGCTGGGACGATGCTGCAGCTGTTTTAATGAAGCTGGGGGCGTGTCGTCATGTGACGCTGTGCAGCAGGACCAGGATGTACTCTGCTTAATAAATGATGAAGTCCTCTCTTTGTTCTTCTCTAAAGGGCAGCTTGATGTCTGATGTAGGTGTAACATGACACACTTTTCAGTTGAGATTGGCCTGATAGTTATGGTAAGAAAACCATTTCCAGTTTGACCCAAGCCTGTTTTAAATCTTTTCTGGTCACGTGCACAGACAGGTTGGTCTCTCATATTAATGACCCTGCACCAGGAAGCGGGAGAGTCTGGGAGATGGAGAGTAACCAGGACCAGGTGGAAACTCTGCTGAGACTTTCATCCCATTTTCGTCCGCCTGGCCCACCTAGAACAGCCAGAGCTGATTTCGATAACAGTGGAATGAGTGAATGCGGGCGGCGGGCTGTGTATCAACTCACCAGAGGGCAAATCGCATCGTGTGTCTGAACACTGAGTCCTGGACTGCTCCGGACACCTTAGGGAGGCAGATGATGGTGAATATTGGAATAGGGTTGCTTTTTAGACGACCAGGGAAGGAGGATGCTGGGAAAATTTGCCAACCAGTGTTGCCTACTGGGGCAGGGGTGCCCTGGTAGAACTTCTTCCCAACCAGTTTTACTACCACTGGATCCACAGAAAGACAGATTTCTGCGAGATCGCACATCATTCGCGGCTGTCATGGAGCTGCTGTCAATTTCCAGGAGACCCCCGGACCGTCCCGGAGAGCCCGGATTCTGCTGCTCCTGCACGGCACCACATGCTGGCGGCTCTCCGGCGCAGTACCACAGCCAGGACCGGACTTCTGTCGGCATGATTTATTTTGCGGGCCTTTTCCTGAGCCGGGCCGTGCAGCGAACAGGAGCCCCCGCTATAATTAGAGAGCCCCTTCGGCTTTGAAACATTAGAGTCGTCTACAGCTGGGACTTTCTCCGGCGGGGACATCAACGAGATGCATGCCTTCGCGTTATTAAACGGCTCATCCGGAATGTGCCGGAAATGTCTCTGGCCAGGAAGCAAAAACACACCTTTTATATTTTACTGCCTTAATCCTGGCTGTACTTCACTTCAGCTTGCTGTGTTTTGAAATATTAAGCACAGGGTCCTTGCCCGCCTTCAGAGGGAGCGGTACAGCTGCAGGTGGCTGGACTCCCACGTGTCATATTTGCGGTGTTATTTCGGAGCATAAGAAGTAGATAAGATTAGACGGGTAAACAGAGTGTGATGTCTCAGTCGCACACGGTAAACATCAACCTGGTTCCCTGTCAAGTGTTGTCACGGTGTGTGCGTGTCTCAGTTTACCAAGTGTGTCCTTCTTCGTGCGTCGGTGTGCCGATCCGCAGGCCTCGCCCCAGTCGTTCGTGAGACTTTCACTTTCACATCTCTAACACACGCACACCCTTTATGACTGTGGTTGGCTACATGTCGCATCTGCAAAATACCCTGAAATACAAGCTGCTTAAACATTATCAGACCTGGGAGTCTAGGCTCTATGTCGTGGCGGCTGGAACGCTCTTTAATTGGAATAATAAATTCACAGCCTGGGAGGCTTTCAGACCCCGGGTGCCTCTGCCCATCGCTGGGGAACAGATGGGTGCAGCACACGCAACTCAGGTGACAGAAGCAGCGATTCACAACTTCTGAGCTGCCCGGAATTAAACTCTTGTCATGGAGGTTTTCCGCACGATCACCCGCACAAGGTCATATGCCTCTGTGTGTGCGTGACAGTCACAGCGATACCTCTGGGCCTGTCGCCTGTCCTCTCCATCCTGCCCCAGGGACTGTCCCCACAAGCTCCAGATAAATTCTAAGCCCCAGGGTGACTGGGAACTAGCGGACAGGAAGGAAATTGAATGTACCACCTTCCACTCTTTTCCTCTTCCCCGTACCTCTAATCTCCATTTGAGCCGTAGCTCATTCTGCCATCTTCTGCCCCCTGTGTTGACACAGCTGCTGCCCAGGGGATTTGAATCGACTCTAACAGACTCCATCTGCAAGCTCCCGTGAAGGTGGGGGGGTGGGGGGGGGGTGGGGTTTATCTGGGTCTCCGGGAAGCCTGCAAAACAGGAAATTTCAACAGCGTGCGTTTGTGTGAATACGGGCCCTTCTCTGTCGCCGTTAAACCGCCCGTCCTGGGCAGGCCGCTGTGGGGCCGCAGTCCATTAACCCTGCGGGAACGTGCTTCCTTCCGATGACAGAGTACTTTACAGTGACTCACTAGTGTCCCGTAAGGCTCAACCCCTGGTTATTGTAAGCGTTTGTTTTCATTCAGGAAAATTTCGGAGGACCTGGGCATGTAACCAGTACGGGGTCACTCAAGTTTGGCACCAGCATCAGCATGTGACTCACACAGGCGTCATGGTGTGTTCCTAGTCTCGATTTTCCCAAACCACAGTCATTCCGTGGTCTTTGGGACCATCCATCCAGGGTCGTCGGAGGGATATGAATACCGTGACGAATTCAGGGGGCCCCGCACTTTGTAGGTGCCCCGAGATCGCTCAGCAAAATCAACTGAGGGACTGACAGTGCCAACATGGGTAGGGGACCCAATGTGACATTTTCTCAGGCGGCCTAGAATGTCTAGCTAGACCCCTGCAAATATCCACAACGAGGGAACCTCCACTTAATGCCCCGCTCTCCCAGCTACAGCCACAGACCTCCAGCAGCTCCTTACCTCTCCACGCAGCACCTCCTGCGGGCATCCTGGCGTCTGAGCCGGCATTGTAGAGAACTGAAACAAAAGGTAAGAGAATCCCAGCTCTTGACAACGTGCCGAGCCTGCTTTCCCTGAGGGTGCGAGCCCTTCTCTCCCCCTGCTTTTTGTCACCCGACGACTGAAGCCTTTCAGAGATCTCCTGGGTGGCTGCTCCCAGCAGTTCCAAGTGGACAAGACAAAGGGGTCCGTCTCTGTTCCTGTTTATAGCCCTCCGTCATTCATGTTTTGTGCCCAGAACGCAAGGCAGAAGGTGTGGAGAGATAAGGATGTGGGGGGGGGGGGGGCTTGGGAATAGCTTGGCGTAAACATACAGATAAACAAGCATGCATGAAAGGAGGTCTGGCTTGGGGTCTAACCAGTCTGAGGACCTCAAACGATTCTTCCTTTGCCATGTTCTCAGATACATTGGAATGCTTCATTTCACATATCTGAGCTTTTTCTCTTTTGAGACACACATATACTGTTGAGAGCCAAGGTCGGAGTCAGCCATTTATCTGGGATTGTTCAGGGGCTCAATGCAGATGTGATCATTTAGCCGAGGTTGGGATTAGAACCAATGACCTTCTGATCAGGGACAGAGAGGCCTACCTCCTAGTAGAGAGCCTCTGTCACTGCGTGCTTCCTACCCTGGGGTCTGCCTCCATGTCAGTGGAGATCCTCCTTGGTGGAGTGTCTCCCCGATGGAATGCCCACCCCCCCTACTGTGCTCCTCCAGGTAGCGCTCCTCCTCCATGGTGTCCTGGCATAGATGCTGCTGAAATTACTGCCTGCTCCCTATTCTCTCCGTGGTGATAAACGCCATAGGAGACTCGGGCCTCTGATACAGGTCATCTTCTCCAATATAGCATTAAACAGTTACTTCCTTTGAGGGGGGTGGTGTGCAGCTCAGTGGGTTAAGCCTCTGTTGCTGTGATCAGAAGGTTGTTGGCTCAAGTCTCATTCTTGGTAGAATATTTTTATCTCTGTTGGGTCCCCCCTTCCTCCTCCAAGAAATGCTCCGAGGCCACCAGCTTAATGACTGACCCTGAGAATATCATCCATGCATTTTCTATCCCTTCTTATCCTATGCAGGGTCGCTGGGATCCGGACTGTGTCTGAACTGACCTGGCCTGACCAAGCCAGCCTGACATGTATTTGAGTGTGTATTTAAAAAACAAATAATTTGAATATAGCAATTCTGGATATCTACTGCCACTACTGAAGGCCAGTAAAACTGGGAAAAACCCTCTATTTTGTCTGCCTGAGGTCTGATTTGGATGCGACTTTCTAGAACTTAGAGGTTTCTACTATACTTTGCTTCTCAAGGTGGAGACAGTGTCAGAGATCATCATCTTGCGGCCCAAACCCACAGGATGTCCTACCCATACATCCAGAACATAACCTGGACAGAACTTCCCCACAACCATAAGACAGTGGTTTAGTGTGTAACGTGACTGTTAATCAGTGAAGCGTACCTTGGGTCATTAGTTTAACATGCCCCCAGGTCCATAAAAGGGTCATCCCACCAAAACGGTCCAACAATGGGCCTCAATGTGTGAAAGCCCTCATCAGGGTCTGACTGGCGGTGCCTCCACATCGTAGCGACGCGAGAAGATTTAAGGTTCCTCACCATGGACACTAAATGTCCAGCCTGGTGTCGGTCACACTGACTGAATTCCGACATTGTCGGCCAGCGCACCTCAGGGTTGAAAGAAATTCTGGCATAAAGGGCCGCCTTCCGTTGCAAGCACAGAAGAAACTGGAACGGGCCCCTAAAACTGATTGATGGGTCAGGAAGGGGGTGTTTGCTTCCCCCCCCCGTTACACTTCGCTGCACCATTTGGTGGAAGACGGCGGCAGAAACACAAAAGGCCGCCGGCTCATGTGGCGGCCGTTCCTGGTATCGCTGGAGTCCCATAGCGCAGGAGATAAACGCGGCACAATGCGGGACGTATCCGCACAGGAGGGATGTGGGATCCGGGAGTTAATGTTACAGACATCTCACAAGTGTAAGTGTATGGCGCTCCAGACGAGCGCTGGCGCATCAACAAAACCCATCAGTGGCACGTTCGTGCTTTTTGTTGCTCCGTATAAGCGCAGAGAAACCCAGTTGAAGAGGCGTCTGGTAAAGAGCGAGCAGAATCCGGGAAGTAATGAATGCTGTTCATCCCTGTTTTTGAGATGTGGCCCTGGTATGAAAAATGTGTGTTGATGAGTGGACGGCCGTGGGGAATACGCTCTGGAAATGCTTTCACATCTTTTTGACTTGTCGTCCCGCTCTTGTTCGCCATCTGGCCTGAGTCACCTTATGTCCGGCCGTGTCCGGCCACTCTCAAAGCTGACAGGGGCTGCTCTAGTCTGACACGTGTTTCCCAGATGTCTTGACGAGGGAGGTCTACATCAGGGCGGCCTCCAAGCCTGATGGGATGTTTTTGATAGCTGCAGGTGTCCGATGCAGCATCCATCTCTCACCCCCCGAAACGACCCACAGTCCCGATACGGCTGTTTACATCCACGGTCCCTTTGGTCCTGTGGTATTTCCTGGCTCCGATCCTCAGCCCCTATCTAACAGAGGGGACCCGGGCACGTGTGAACAGCCATGATGGCTTCCTGTTCCCGCCCTCCCAGTAAAGACAAGAGAAGCGAGAAAGGGAGAGTCCAGTCCCATCTCCACTTAGTAGTTTCTGTTTGGAGACAAGGCGCATGCTGACAGGACACATCCGCTGGTGTCACTGTTCCCAAAACAGAAGGAGGACATGCCCATGCAGGTAGGACCCCACAAGAGCAGGTGTCCCGCTCACATTCTGGGGGGGGGGGGATAATTGGTCCTCTCAGGTAACCGCTTAGTGTTATGTTCTGCAACATCGACCCTGGGGAACAGGTGGAGAGACATGACTAAATGGATCCCACCTGTGTACCCCCCCACTTAGCAGCAGAGGAGATCCACTGCCAAGGATCGAGCCACACCATGGTGCTCCAGGGCCTGATATGGGGTGGACCTGTTTGGTTGAGTGCCACTCCTTCTATCTGCATGAAGATGTGCTGTTTCCAGATTGTTCTATTTTTCCCCAAGACCCATCTGCAAAGCCAACTGAGGCCAAATATCTGACAGATGCCTTCTGTCGACCCAGGATTTTTTTTAAAATCCCTCTTTGAAGTCTGCTTCTCTTCCCCCTCTGCCTGCATCCTTCCCAAGTCCGTCTCTCCCCATAAAGCCTCACAAACGCAGAGCCGGGGCCAGCTCAGGTAACGACACTGGAGAAAATGCATGATATCCTCAGCGCTTGCATCTGTCAGATTAAAGTGCTTCAGTATTCTCAGCTTCCTGGAAGCAGGAGACGTGAGTCTGAGAGTCCATTTGCTGAAGACCGTGACTCAAACAGCACTAGGCTTTGAAACTCGGAAGTAATTTTGGGTGTGACTGGATAAATGTGTTTTTTACACTCTCACAGTGATGCTGTCTCGTGCAATAAAGCCTCGAAACACAAGCCCTATTTCCTGACAAGGTTCTACCCTTCATGTGGCTGAACAAAGACGAATCTTCAGAATCCAATATCTTACACTATCTGTGTTAATGCAAATGCTTCCAAGCCAGGGACAATGTGATTTCCGACATCCTATTGACTCCTCTACTCACTCCCTGTCCTCTATAATTCTTTCATCAATGCACAAATCCTCACCTGAGTTTCCCTGGGAAGAAACCAAGCAACCCCTACCTTCCAGGTTGTCCCTCCCGCATGCTCAGGGTAAGTATTGTCTTTTAGTAACAAAAAAATTACTTCTCTGCATCCCTTGTTTGTAAAGACCTGCTCCTGGCTTCCTCTAGTCGAGGGGTACTCCTGTGAACAAAAGGCAAGGTCTTCACATGTAAACACACCCCACATCCTTGCACGTCTGCCATCCATCAGGACGCGCCGTCCGCTAGGAAGCCGTGCGTCTGAATAGACAAAACAGCGGCTTCTGCCGACCCCCCCCCGTGGCTCCGATCAACCCACTGGCATTAAGGATGACTCCATAAAGACACGACGGTCCCCGACAGACACTATGAAACGGCCGAGGCTGTGAACAAGCTGGGCATGTCACAGAGTACAGATAACCTGTGGGTCAACAGCTGAACCTCTGCCCTGGTCTGGAAGTGTAAACCACACGCTAGGATGGTCTGTGGAGGGAACAGCAGGGATTCTATTGTTGTTTCACCATAACCACATACTCTGGAATGAACAACTAAGGCATCACTTTTACGTCGTCTTTCTTAAGGAACCCATTAAAGGAACTCGTTAAAATAGGATAAGTGACCAGATCATTTGTTCCTCAACTGTCCCTTTTGTAAGGGATGCTCCGTGTGTATGACTGGGATCAGAGGGTCAGGATTTTAAATAAGTAATTCCCCACAGGGGGGTCACAAACAACCAATCCAGGTGTAATTCAATCTGGAAAGGGGAGCGCCGACTTGATCTATGCTTCAAAAGGCATTCCAGGCCCACAGTGGTGAATCTTCTGGACTGGAGTAGATAGATACGTCACAGGTTTATGCACGTCCCTGAGTTGTGGACGGGTACCCAAGCCTACCTCATTTTTACTGCCGAACAGGACCAGGACGTTAGCCACCAAGGATAGAAGACACAAACAGGTAGTGGATATTTGGTGGGGGGGTGGGGGGGGGCAGGAAGCGTACTCCCACCCCTGAAGGGGCTATTAATCACACAAGCGACCCCTAAGAACGGCAGTCAACAATTGAGGTCCCTTTGCCTATGTCTGTAGCCTGTGTGAATCACTCTGGGTTTGGTGTGGCGGAGGCGACTGTGAACGTTTTATTTCGAGAATACGAGAGATGACAAAACCCGACAGGGACGATTTGGAAATCATGAAAAATGCCGCCGACACAGCCCAGTACCTAGCTTTAGATATCTGTAGCTCTCAAGCTGTGCAAGACAGTAGAAGTTTGATGCTCTGTGTAATTCGGCTGAGAAAGCCTTTGAAGTTGGCTGCGGGAAAAAGCGCTTTTGACTCTCACTGAGTGGTTTTTTCTCAACCAGCGTGTGTCGGCGTCTGACAGGCAAACAGCCGGATGATTCAGTGTTGCTAAACACGCGGCGCTGCCAGCGGAAGCTTCTGGAGGCGGCAGTAACATGACCCTGGCGGCCTTGATGTCACAGCGGTGTGGCTATAGCCACAAGACAGAATTCTGGGATGGGCGTCCAAAGGTGGCTCTCCACGATCTGCGCTGATCCAGATCCTCCAGCAGGGGGCTCTGAGGGACCCCAGGAGGGTGCAGAGGCGAGGTGGTGCATGTCAGGCTAACATTAGTTTCCGCTAAAGCTGCGTTTTCATCGCCCCACGTTTCAGGAGTGCGGGCGAATGGCTGAGGAAGTGCTGTGGGCGAGCTGGGGACACGACCCACCTGACAAGTGTACTAAACCACAAGGCAGAACCATCTGTGAGGACAAGGTCTGGACCTCCCCCCGCTAAGGATTTAAACATGAACTCTGACCTGAGGCATGGAGTATAATGTTTGGGGCAGAATGCCCTGTGACTTCCCCTCCCCAGGCCAGGCAGTCTGACATATGCAGGTAATCTGATGCTCAGTCTTATTTCTTCTGCGGTATATGTACCTGTTTGTCTCCTCCGCCTGGATGCGAATCTATAGCCTACTGGTGCAATTTGGTTTTCTATAGCCAATATAGCTCAGTGATTCTGTGAGTCACACATCTGCAGCTCTCACTTTTCCCAGAGTGTTATAAAAGTGTGTGACATGCACTGTCATGTTCCCAGAGGTGACATGAACACAGGAATTGGGACTCCCTGCTGCAGCTGTGTGCAACATGCCGGCATAGACAGAAACGCACAGGATTATGGGTTGTAATATAAGACCAACGCAGGACAAACAAGGAGCCAAAGGATGTAACCCCACATGAGAGTGAGAAGCTTACGGTCATGAAGACAGGATCAACCACCTGTACGTACCCCAAGGTAACGACACACGTAGCTGCTCCCTCAGCCAGACGGTGGATAAAAGACTCGCTTCTCAAAGGTCATCCCTACGGAAGAAGGAAAACTGACATCTCCGCTCTTCTGACCTTATTTCTTAAGTCGGATCAAATGTCTGAGCTTGATTACACCTGTAAAGAAAATGTTCTATGTTTGTGACCTCAGCATCCACATGTGTTTGTAGGTAGTGTGTGCATGGTGTGTTGGGAAGGGGACTGTCAGTTAAGTGTGTGTGTGTGTGTGTGAGTGCGTGTCTGCCTGTCAGTTTATCTGTCAGTCTGTCTGTGTGCTGATTCCGCCTGACTCCCAGGGAGAATTCTGGAGCCTCCTGCGATGCCTGTCATCTTTGCCTGAGTGATGAGGTGGTGATAAGGGACAGGTGTGCAGTCTGCAAATTCCCCTATCGTCAGCCTTTTGCAGCAAGCGAAGTGGGATGCAAAGGATTCTGGGAAGGAAACCATGACACTGTTGCACTGCATGGGGGCTGGAAAAAACACACTGATTGGCTCGTCTTGTCACATGACTTTTCTGTGTGCAGATGGAGGACCACTCCTATAGTTTGTCTGTGTCTGTATGATCACTGGCCATGACCACAGCATCTCCCACAGCACCCCTCCCCCATACAATCACGCACCCACAGCACCCACCAGGCAGTCTTTCTGGGTGATTCCAGGCTGGTTCTGAGAAGCGGCATAGTCTCAGGAGGACAAAAAACAGGATCTGTTGCCGACTCCAGGATGTGGATTGGTTTTGCTTTTATTGCAGGTCAAAACACACAGCAGACAGCATGGGTGATGTGGAACATGCCCACCACTCACCAAGCCACATCACTTTGCCTAAGGTGGCATGCATTTCTGAGAAGGCAGAATCAGACAAACCCAAGAACAAATGGGGATTTGAGGTCTTTCTCACTCTGTTCACCATAGAATTGGAACTGGCAACCTTCTGACCACAGCTACAGTTTACTAACCCATTGTGCCACAAATCACCCTTGTCACCCACCACTCCAGCCTTTACTGCAGTACACCAGTACTGACCTGCATGTACACAGCACAGTTAAACCTTTCAGGCTCAGTTCCTGAGAACCTCCCACCTCCTTGTAAGATTTTGAGTGGATGGTCCAATGGGAATCACACCCCTGGATTTTGGGGTCCCCTATGCTAAATTCTGCCAACTGGTTGGGGGGGGGGAGTTCCCCAAAGATACATTTTAGTAATTTTCTGACTGTTAGTTTGTTTGGCTGGCCTGCTGGATAAATGCCCTGATTGCTTCCAAATGATCTGTAGTATGAAGAAAGCAATCTGTTCAGCCTCTTCAACGGACCCAGATGCAATAGAATGACCAAGACAGACAGATCTGCGTGGGGGCCCTGGTAGCTGACAACATACACGTGACCCCTAAGGATAACAGCCAACCAAGTGACATCCCTTTGTATATTTTTTTAGCCTATGTGCAACAGCATACCAAGAAATTCCGGGGCCCCTGACAAAATATCACCCCCCTGATTTCAGGAATTAAAGGACCCCTGTCAAGTACTGGGTCCCCTGAATTTGACAGGATATCCCCCCTCCCCCAGGAAGACCCCTCCCTGCTGTGTGAGTCTCACTTGAAGAAGGTTGAATGGACAACACAACACAACCGCTTTCTCAGTCACAGTTCAAACTGAAGACTAATTAAGAAATGTTCTGCTCCTCTTCCCACACCTAAGTCAGTTGCAATTAATTAGCAAGACCAGCATTGTGCTATGTTCTATACTGGCATTTTGCACCTTTGCATAACTGATTAGTTGGTACCCTATAGGGAGTAATAGGTTATGTGTGCATCAGATACGCACGTTAACACATAAGGTAACCAGGATGCCGGCTTTTTATCCCCCGAAATGCAAACATCAAACTCCGCCAGTGGTTCTGGCTTCACACTCCATAGGGAGTAATATGTCTACCTCTTTAAATCTTCTCCGTAAAAACCCGAGAAACCTTCTCTCCTAGCCATTAAGCGGGCTTGTCCGACGTGAACACTGGATTTGTGGCCCTAAGCAAACTCACCCGATATGCGCTCGAAAGAACCAATGGGTAGTAATAAGCGGACGGTTAGAAGTAGTGACAGCTCTGCTTCCCAGACCGGTGGTCCAGTTAAATAGGTTGAAAAAGCTTCTTAGCAACCTGATGCTGCAAGGAATATCGGGATATTTCAAGGTTTTATGCATCTAATACGACTTAATGGTTTTTGTGGAAACACATTTCAAGCTATAAATTACTTCGGACCCGATGTGTAACTTACTGCCCGTTTATTTTCTGAATGAGCTTTTCTCTTTTTACCCATTTTAATCAAGTCATAATTAAGGTGAAATATTGACAAATGTGTTGCTTTATATATTTCAAGTCAGTGGAAATCGCAACGATTGATAAAATAAGTCTACATACAGTATATTTTTAAACTGGGTATTTAACAAAAAGGACCGCTTTAATAGAAAATAGACGGGATGTGACAAGCGTGATTAATTGTGCTGGTATTTCTACTGTGAAGTGTAATTAAAACTACATTGTAATAATCCAAATTAGCGTCATTAACAAGCAACGTGAGCTACCTGCCACATAAGCTGCTCAAACGCAACATTTAAGATTACGTCCTATTACATTCCTGAAAGGGTTTCGCGTTCAAACCAGGGTCCTTTTATGTTTTCGATAATTAGAGATAATAAGGGAAATGTGACAGGGATGATAAATGCCCATATTGCGGTTCCCTTCGTATTAAACAAAGTCACCCGAAGTACGTGATAGGAATGACGTGTAGGCGGCACTGCAACGCGCCAGGAGCTCAGGGTACGGAAAGCCCCCCTTCCCCCTGCCCAAAGTCTATCCCAACCCACCCCCACGCTAAAAGGTGGCAGGCGGCCACACCTGCCCCCCATACACACACGCCGCTTTACAGGGCGATCCCCACTCGCCACTTCTCAGTAGACGTGCCCACAGCTCCAGGGACTCGGCAGCTCCGTGGCTGACTGATCAGACCAGCAACGCTCGGATAAGATCCCGGACTGGGTACGGGGGCTGCGCAGTAAGACGTGAGTAAATAACTCCGTGTTTGCTTGTTGTGGTTAAACATGCGTTTGCGAAATACAGGCTTCATCCCGCATGGCTCAGGGATGCCAAATGCCCATACAGAAGAGCGCATGGGATTAGAACCTGTCACTAAACTGACCATCAGTCTCTAGCGTTACCGCTTGCAGTTTGACTGGAAAGGAACTTCATTAGTTTAATTCTAACCTGGGTACAGACTACCTGTGACACAGCATATAAAAGTAGCTAAAGTGCACTGTTTTTTTTAGATCGGGTTTCTGTAGGGTGTGGAGTGGTGAAGTATACTTTAAAGCGGTGAACCAGTGCGGATCCGTCCGATTTCGTTATTCTGACACGTTGATACAAACGGACGGAAACATTTAAACCAAATATAACGAAACTTAGTCCTGAATGCCTATGCATGATGTGATTTATTGCTTTTATATGCTTACATTGACACCTATATTAAGTTTGATTTAAAACTTGCTAGTAACTTTAGCTGCATTAACATGAACACTGTTAATTTGGGACCAGAGTCCAAAATATAAAATGAATGTAATGCAAGCGTTAAATTGAACGTGATTAAAATAATAAATACTAACGGTTGTTGATCGATGGGAACTCTCTGCCTGACGATCCCGGTGGACCTGTTGGTTGTAAAGTACCGGTAATTTAATTTTTGTAGAGTGGATCTGGCTTTTTTCCGGCGCGCAGACTTGCCAGTAATAAAATTTATGCCTGTCTTTTTTT
>JAODUD010000134.1:12466194-12476356 GCA_026784285.1 Stomatorhinus walkeri
TTATTCTCTCTGTTGAATCTTAGACTCTAGAGGATCTCTTAGACTGATAGTTTTTTATTGAAGGACTCCTTTCTGGTAGGTGAAGTGGATCAGACTTCACTCTCTGTCTGCCTTCTCCTCCACAATCTGTCTCTCTCCATCTCTCTATAAATCTCTCTCTTCCTCCAACTTTCTTCCTTACGTCATAATCCCTCCCTTCCTCTCTCCATATCTCTTTTTCTCTCCATAATCGTTCTTCCTCCAGCGGGAGTGAGGTGTATGCGAATCTCCTGCTGTCTGCCCGATGTGCTTTGATGCACGCGCTTTTGCGGGCTGAAACCCGGGGGGCCCTGCTAATCAGGAGATTCTCAGATGGTCGGATTGACGCTTTGGGTTTCAAACTTCACCACCTCCAGCCGCAAACGGAAGCAAAAAGAAATTAAAGATCCCCAGCTGCTCCTAAAAAATCCCAGTGTTGACAGAATATTTCACACAGTGTCTGCATTTGCTTCCAGCTCCTTCACTCCTCTTCCAAGGGCCTTAGACCATATTAGCGTGACTCTGCTGTCTGCATGTGGACCCCGTTCTTTCCTCAAAGACATCAGCATTCACAGCGACAAGCATGTAGGGAAGGACAGCAAGGATGAAGGCTCCTATTTAACACACAGTGTCTAGTGCTCTATAAACCACTAATAAACCACTAATGTCACGGGGATCACAGTGATCTATGGAGGACGTGTAAGTGGGTCTGGAAATCTGTGTACTGGTCGTGGTGTGGGGTGTGTGACCTTGGAGGCAGGCTGCACCGTGTGCCCCCCCCCATTTCTGGGCCCACCCCCCAGGCCATTGGCTAATTTGTCTTGTTCATGCTCTTGGACTTCAATTCCACCAACTTACTGGTGACAAAGTTCCACTTGAATCCGGTGTCTTCGCTGTTCCCTTCGGGGGAGGCATGCTTGGAGAAGGCGTTCCCGCTGTCTCTCCCCTCATTCTCTTGCCTCGCCTGGCTCGCCTCCTGGCCCTGCCCCCCGTCCCCCTCCGGGCCGCCGGCCGCACCCTGTCTCGCGGTGGCCGCCTGCTGCCACTTGGTGGCGAAGTTATCCCAGAATCCTGTGTTCTGCTTGCTGGGCGGCGGCTCCTCCGGCTTGATGGCCAATGGGCTGGCGGGACATGGGAAAGGGTGAGGGGCGTGGCCACGGATCTCCCACGGAAAGCAGAATCGGAGTCAGGGCATCTTTGGCCAAGTATGTTGGCACACACAGGGAATTTGTTACCAATTGTCAGTACCCACATGGAAAAGGTTTTTAAAAATAACAAGACTCTGAGTGTTTTACCAAAATCATATAAGTTCTTTATATGACTCTGAAAATAACTTTACCATGCATATTAATTCAATGTCATTAGACATATATGTCCTGCATTCGTGTGCAATACATAAAATGAATCTACTGTCAACATACAAGTCCTTCCTTCATGTACAATCCATATTAAATGGATGTGTCATTGATTATATATGAGACGATTATTCACGATTATTTATGTAATATGTATTTTGTGAAACATAAGTTCGACATTAATGAACAATGCATATTAAATGAATGACTTAGCAGTATTTGTTTTTATGTATAATTCATTGAATGAGCTCAACTGACTATTTTGAAATGAAAACATTTTTTCTCAGTTGATGCATTAATGTTCTTAGAATTTAACACAGTTGAATTAAATCTTACTGAATTTTCTCATGTTTAATTGAACCAACGGAATGTGGAGAGATCACACACGTCACTTGTTAGAATGTAACTGGAATATATGAATTAAAATGCTTGATGGACTTATATGAACCATGGGCAGCTAAAGAGAAGACAAGACTATGATAAGAAAGAAGGAAAGAAAGAAAGAAAGAAAGAAAGAAAGAAAGAAAGAAAGGGACTGTGTTGGACCTCACAGTGCCCCATAAGAATGATCAGCACTTGCTTGGTGCCTAACTTACCTGAAGATGTTACATTTTGTCGGCCTGGTATGTCAGACGCCCCTCTGATCATAACACCCCTCCTAGTGGCGCCCCCTACCTGCCTCTTTTGCTTTCCCAGCAGTGATTCTGACACCTAGAGATGACCTTACATTTCATAAATGGCCATGATCGTGCACTGACGGCTGTCAGGCCCACGGAAACACTGTACAGTAAGTCCAATGCGATGAAACTTTATCGTGAGAATCATACAAATCTCCGCAGCCAAGCCTGTTTCCTGGAGTGATTCGGGCTAAATACCCCGTACCAGAGTGGTGTCGCTGCAAAAGAAGACGGGTCAGATTTCACTTGCCTCCTAGATCACATGACTTCTTCAGATCATGTGACTGGTTTGTTGCGGAAACTGAGGAGAAGATCAGAAGCCGGAGGAGAAAGAGATCTACCTTACATGAGATGATCCTTATCTGCTGTCACCAGACCATGGCTGGTCGCCCAGACAACCAGTCCTGAGACTTACTCAAGACACCAAAGATATCGCAGTTGCTGAAGCTACAAGTGAGTTTGAGTCAAGCTCATTTCAAAGATTCAAGGGTTTTATTTGTCATGTGCAAGGTTTACAGTCAGACTATAACCTACAGTGAAATGCAAGGTCAGCTCCGCCATAATGAAAATAAGACAGGTAATGTAATGAATATAATAAATAAAAAACTGAATTATACTGGAAAAAAGAAAAACACCAGAGATGTACAACACAGTTCAAATGTTAGTTTATAACCATCGATTAAGTATTTAGTAATCCAAAGCTTTGAGGATAGAAGCTCCATCTGAGCCTCTCAGTTCATTTTTCTACAAGACTACAGCGCCCAATCATCTTAGGGGGGTGGAGCTTGGCAAGACAGAGCCTGTGCTCAAAGGGCGGAGTTACTCACTGGTCAGCAGCAGGCTGGGTCTCTGCCTCTAGCAGCTGGTGCTCATCTTCCTTGTTGAAGAGCGCCGACATGCTCTTCCAGCCCCTGGACCCCGCACCCTGCATCTACAATAAAGGGAACACATAGGGGCTATCTTTGAGTGCCCCTACCTACCCTGCTAAGGATTGGGATTCACTCTGTGCTCATTAGTTCTGAAACCAAGCCAGCGGGGCTGGGTACCACTGCTAACTGATGTTGGCGGTGCATTCAGAGAGGCAGTAGGTCATTTTTAATCATCTTCATTCAATCGGCTCTAGCATAGGTCCAGTACTTTACACTACAGAGACATGCATGCTACTGGTTCATCTGAATGATGCTCTTTGCACTGTATAAATAGTGTTCTGTGATCCGGTACCTGTCATAGTTCATGTAAAATTACCACAGATGGAAGGTTCTGGACTCAATCCAACTCTTACCTTCTTAGCCAACTGGGACACTGTGTTGGGATTCTCATTCTCCTGGACTGGTGTCAGGTTGCTGTCTGGTTCGCTGCTCTGCTAATAAACAGAGTGTCAATGCACCGTCAATACTCCACCAGCTGTATTGACATTCTGTACGAAGATTTTTAGTGTGTTGGCTTTTTTTAGTGTCGTAATAATATAATTAGAAAATTAATATTAGCTTATCTTGTTGCTTTTGACCTGCAGTAAATATAGAAGCTTATTTTTTCCACACAAACAGACAACAGCATCGCTGTGAACTAATTCTTGTACCCATAAAAGAAATGCTGCCCCCTGTCTTTGGAAATGATGCTGTTAGCAGTTTTACACGAGATTATCGACATTGCCCAAAGTACTCAAACAATGTAATGTTGTTTGACATCTACTCAAGAAGTATCAAATAGTGTAAAAGTGTTAGAAACAGCTTTACAATATATATGTGTGATAAATAGTCAGATAAATGTATATTTATATGGTGGTGTGCATGGTATATGTGTATTAGTCTCTGAAACTGGTTTCTGTGTTTGATCTTTGAACGTTACTGTTTCCGATGAGATTTTAATCGTGCCCTGAAGGTGGTAAGTTGCCTATTCCGACTGCACACCTGTTTGGCGCTGGGTCTAATTTTTGCCCATGTGGCACAACTGTTTGAGGCCTCATTTCATCACAAACATGACAACAGCCAAAACGTCATCACTCAAATCAGACGGTGAACCTGTATGTTACATTCAGCCATATACACTTAATACACTCAAGCTGTGGTCCTGTGACCGAAGACGTGGCAGTGTATTAGTGCTTTGGTTTGAAAGGCAAAACCAACAAAAATGTTTAGCACAGACAGCAGTATTTTCTTCAGAGTAATGCACATAACAGTTGAGGATTTAATTTTATCTAACATGAAAAAGCTTAGTTATGTTCCAGCCACTGCAGATAAGTTCCTTTCTTTCAGTGCAAATCCCAGTCATTTTTTTGCATTTACATTTCAAGTTTAGAGTAATTAGTTGCAACCAGGCCCACAATAGCAGAATGGTGTGTGCATAGAAATGCTTCTCTGCCTGTCACAGAGTAGCTCTCGATGTGAATGAAGCCGTTATGCATTCCAGTAGGTCCCGTCACGCCTCTCCTCGTGGAGGAAGGTGTGACACTGTGAGAGCTTCTGGATGGTCTGTTGGGTCTGACTTCTGGGCCGATGTAGGCTGTCCCACCAGCAGTGCAGAAATTACTTTGGCGAAAGACTAGTCAACTTGAAAGTACTACAATAGCTCATAGCGGAACATATTTGGTGACCGGTTCCAGAGGGGGCCTGGTCAGTCTAGCATATCATCTGTCAGTCACTGAAATGTCACTCTATCCTACGTTCCGCTTCTGCTCTACGGTTACAACTAGTTCCACAGAAGAATCGAAGAAGGTCAACACAGCTTTGGGGATCAAATGAAAGGAAGCCCTAGACATACTAAGTAAACCATTGAAGGGTTACTGTTGTCAAACAGATCTTTTGGTTCTGAGACTTTAATCAATTGTCAGCACAGTGAGCCATTTAGTTTCCCATAAGCAACTTTGGTAACACTTTACCTAAAACATCATAATGCATCATAGATATCTTCATATTGAAATGTAATGCATTCATAAAGTATTATAAACATGGCTATGATTTTTTATAATAAAGGCATAACACATTTCAACCAAGTTTATTATGCATTATGAAAGCTCTATGAAGCTCTCATCTATAATGCACTATGGATACCTTCATAATGCATTCTAAATGTCAGTATAAGAATCAAGGATGCTTTGTCCTGCATTATGGAAGTATCTATATTGCATTATAGATGAGAGCTTCATAGAGCATTCATAATACATAATAAACGTGGCTATAATGTGTTTTATAAATATTTATGGCCATGTTTATAACACTTTATGAATGCATTATGAAGCTATATATAATGTATTTTTCATGCTTTGAGTGTTACGGCAACTTTTAAACATCTATCGGCAATGTCTTACCAGCATTCACAGGCTGTATAGTAGTAGTGAAAGAACGAGAGTAGACAAATCTTGACTCAATAAAATCTAACATCCAAAGGACAACATAATAGAGGCTAGCATTCCGCTAAAGATGACATGACAAGTCAGCTGGAAGTTGGAAGGTGTGGTCTGCTAAATTCAAAGGACGTAATAAAAACCTGTTCAAGTATCTGTAGATCCTTCACCCCACCGCAGCATTCCTAGATATTAGACAACCAACCATTATACACACAGAGCATCCAGGGAGAGATGCTATGAGCCTGTACACTTCCAAAGGGAACGTGAACCACAACAGTCTCCAGCCTGCCTCCCCCCCCGCTCCAGCCTTCCCAGCTTCAGCACCACCACGCCACTCAGTTTGGCTGTAGGGCTGTAAGAAGGAAGGGCAAGAGAGCAGAGCACCAGGCAGGGATAGAGGAAGAGCAGGGAAGCACCAGCAGTGTTCAACCTCTACCTCATCCACAGCATCTTCTGACACTTCAGGGTTGATGGTCTTCATAACCTTGTTCTTGTACGTTTTCCAAAGCGGATTCATGTTCACGACAAAAGGGCCTGTGTTTCAGGCTTTATCACCATTAAATGATTTGTTAAGGGACTGATGTCCTAGTCATGGACCTACAGACTCCAGCAAAGCTCTACTTCACATGTATACGTATATATTCCTCTGTGAAGATACAAGAAAACACAAACTAAGCTGAAGTCCAGAGCTCTTCAGACCAGTGCAGACGGGAGCCGTCTCATGGCGTCCTGGCTGGGTGTCGTGTCCGAACCCAACGCAGACAGCGCTCCCGTCCAATGTCGAGACTAATGACAGACGAGGACACGCCCACCACGGCTCCGTTACCTGGAGACAGGTATGGGTTTTCTCATGAAACTTTTAGGAGTCCCCTCTTCAATACATGGCAGCCATTGTGACTTTGACAGGAATATGGGATGTGTAATTCTAGCTGTGGAACGGGCACGGCGACCCTGAAGACTGGCCACTCTCATGCCAAGGGTGGGAATGTCTGCAGTGTGCCAGGGGTGAAGGAAGCGCGTGAACCTTGAGAGTTTTGGATGCTGGAAGACAATTTCAGCAGTTACGTTTCCAAATACTAATCTGATCACCATAAACCACCATAGAAGTGCCTCACTGCTGCCTGCCCACCTGCTGGCCGTGTAACATGGGGTGTAAGACAGTTCTCACCAGGACACACAACTCAAACCAGTCTGTTAGCATTCTGCTCACATATCTTACCACGTGTATGGTAACATAAACACTTACATCCATTCAATGTAGGACTGTGTTTTCAGAGTCATGTCAGCTATTACTGGTACAAGTTTTCCTATGCATGAACACTCAGAAATACATCACAGTCATTATTTCTGCTCTATTGCCCTAAGACACCATCCCACAACTTCCTATGGATGCTATTGGTGCAGAAATAATGTCATTTAAGGTATCAGCCAATCAGAAAATGGTCTCTTCATCATGGTCTCCTAGCAACCAGCCTAAGCTTGATATGTGCTAGGACACAATAAAAGATTGATAGGTTCAAGAGTGTCACTCTGTTTTTTCCCTCTGAAGAGACAATGGTTCAGGATTATTTTTATAGATAATTATGTTTTTGTTACTGTTCTATGTAGAATATCTACATTTGTAGCACATAAATCTATTTTCATTTTATATCTATAGACCTCTCCATAAACAAGTCACATCAGTACTTCAACGTCCAAGACACTCAAGCATTTATTTCACTCGACCACCAGCACATCTTATTTGGCTAATCAATACGTCATTAAGTTATTTAACTAATTTAATTAATTAATTAAGCAAGCTGCTGGTGAAATTTAACAAATTTCACCACCTGAGGTATCTTTGAGGAGAGGTTTGGGAGGCTGAGTGGCATTCTTTTTGGTCATTCTTGTTAGTTTTTATTATGTTACTCTTAATTCAATTCAGTTGCTCTAATGAGAAGTACAATTACTATCTAGAAAAACAACCTTAAGCATTTTCTTTGAAGTGACTCAGGAGACAAGGAGGCAATAATCACATTAAAAGCACAAAGAGCGCTTAGTGAGTCTGCTGTATGAAATATTACAGCATTACTCTACATCACAGGAGTACGGCAGACAGTAAATATCACAGAACAACACTTTAAGAGACAATGAACTATCCATTGAACAACTACATACATAAAAAACCTGATACTATAGCCAAAACAAAGTGCTTCATTTGCACAGATATCCTAACATGAAGACAGATGATGCTGAGACTATTTACTCTGTACTTGGCATTCCTCCATTAGCAGATAGCCTCCTGGATGAATAATGACACTCCAGTGGGAGTAAATACAGGCACAACATGAGATACAGGCTGTCAATCTGATCCTTCACTGCTCCCGGCCAGTGGACCCTCCACCGACCACTGGCAGTTCCTCAAACTGCAGATATCTCCGTGCCACCTCCTTGAAATTGTGACAGTTTGCTATCCCTCCAACAGAGGATGGGCAACCTGTCAGCAGCCAGCTGTGAACTTACTTCCCGGGGTGATATTTTCAAAGTATGTCTCATAAACTGCTTTAGAGGTGTCTGTGCTGTGCTTTTCCCATCCAAAGAGCCTGTTTTATTTTACCATAAAAACTATGATAATCTGTAATATTATGAGAAGATACAACACTGACTACCTTATAAATCTACAAAAACTTAACATCAAGTAATACAACTGCAGCTGATTGATGTTGACATAAATGCTATCAGGAGAACCACCTGGACACTGTTCAGTCACTGGCAGCTTCAATTCACTTCATACTGCTTGGTCAGACAGGTAACCTCTGGTTTTGGTGTTGGGAAGTCCACAGCAACAAACCCAGCAGGTCTCAGTCCACCTCTGACCCATGACCAAACAAACATGACCGCGTGGGCTCGGCTTTCAGTCTTCTTGGAAAAGCGGCCTGCATTATTAACGAAGACCCAACACTACAGTTGGGATCTCAAAATAGAGCCCAGTTCTGCTCCCTCGCACCGGTTGTCAGGGAGTCATTCGCCAATCACAAGTCCCCGTCCTGCTTTCACCACTGGGACCAATAGCAGACTCGCACTGTAAATGTGCAACCTCACACAAAGCTTTAGTCTACCTGTATACTACCTGTATACTCTGGAAGGCGAGTCATATGTACCTCGTGTGGCACCCAAAAGCACCATTTCAAGGGTGCATTTTATTAGTGTGCATCCAAGTATTTAAAATTTGGAATCTGTGGATATTATATGTCACATTCTTAAATTCAAAAATAGTTGTTCACATTTAGCAGCAAAATTCAAAGCATCGTGCAGCCCTTGAAAAAAATGAGACCACAGCAAATTTTTCAGTTCCACTCATTTCTTAATCTATGGGTGTGCTCCTCTGTACATGGTATACTATTTACATTCTTTTTGAAGGTCACTTGAGGTCATCCTCCAATTGATGAGGCTCTCCTGGATAACTTGATGGTCATCTCTGGCATTAGAAAGACGCCTCTGCCCTCTGCCCGGCTGGTTTCTGGTCGCTCCCAGTCTCCCACTCTGCTCTCGTTCTCGCACTGCTGTCTTAGAAAATCTGAGTCTGGAAGCCACCTGCCGCGCAGTGCAGCCTCTGCCAGCAAAATCAAGGTTAAACCAGAAATTAAAAATGCAGATTTTTAAAAAATATATAGTGCAGTCTCTTAATTTTTCCAGAGCTGCATATTTTTGAGAAAGCAGGGTGGGAGTTAAGGGCCTCGTTCCGGAGCCCCATGGCGGAGACACTCTGCCGATCCTGGGCTTTGAACCATTGAGCTTCCTATCACAGATACAGCATGCTGACCCACAGCGCCACACACCACACACACTGTTCCCATTTCTGACTGCTTGTTACGGTTACTGGTTCATTTACTGTTGTTACCTCTCTTGCATCAGTGCTCAGACCTCCACACAGGGCTGTACTGGCTACCTCCCTATTTGGATTTATGGTGAGTAAGATGACAGTGTCTGTGATAGCATCTCTATAGAGGTTATCGCTCAGCTGTGTCCTGAGAGTGTCTCACGACGGAAGCCCCAACGCCACAGCACCGTAAATTACCTACCCATTGTACACTGCTCAACAAAATTAAAGGAACACTTTGAAAACACATCAGATCTCAATGGGGGAAAAAACATACTGGATATCTATGCTGATACAGACTGGACCAAAAGGTTGCTACATGGTTTGATGGAGATGAAAGTGATCATCCAAACAGAGGCTGAATTCAAAGACAGCCCGAAAATCAAAGTGAAAAAATGATGCAGCAAGCTAGTGCCGAAATTTCATTGCAGCAATTCAGAATCGTACTCGACTTTGTATGGTCCCCACATGCTTGTATGCACACCTGACAATGTCGGGGCTGCTCCTAATGAGACGACAGATGGAGTCCTGGACGATCTCCTCCAAGACCTGGACCAGGGCATCACTGAGCTCCTGGATACTCTGTGCTGCAATCTGGCGGCATCAGAAGGACCGGAACATAATGTATCAGAGGTGTCCTATTGGATTCAGGCGAGCGTGGGGGCCAGTCATTGGCACCAATTCCTTCATCCTCAGGAAACTTCCTGCGTACTCTCAGCACATGAGGCTGGGCACTGTCCTGCACCAGGAGGAACCCAGGACCCACTGCACCAGCATGGGGTGTAAAAATGGGTCCAGGGATCCCAATACCTATTGGC
Source organism: Stomatorhinus walkeri (assembly GCA_026784285.1). NCBI lineage: Eukaryota > Metazoa > Chordata > Actinopteri > Osteoglossiformes > Mormyridae > Stomatorhinus > Stomatorhinus walkeri. Next base: position 12,476,268 of record JAODUD010000134.1, read on the forward strand.
AGTCAAGGTGCCGCTGTCTAGCCTGTAGAGGTCTGTGCGTCCCTCCATGGATATGCCTCCCCAGACCATCACTGACCCACCACCAAACC
>JAODUD010000134.1:12478612-12497565 GCA_026784285.1 Stomatorhinus walkeri
GGCAAAAATAACAAGGGGGGATTCTGGATGGAGATCAAAAAGCCTTCCAGGAGCTCTGGTGGTAAATGTTCTTTTTCATCATCATGGTAACACCAGTGATCCATAATCCAGTGCCTGTATTCACAATTCACTTCTGCATGACCTTCAAGGCATCACCCAGCTACAGTCCAAATGTATAGCAGAGGTACTGCGTAGCCAAGAGTGTGTCAGGGGGTATGCGAGGTCTCATGCCTGCCCTGCAATCCAGGCAGGGGCAGTGAACACATCCCACTCGTTCTTATCCCCTCTGCTGCCTCCTGACCCTTAGCACACTGACACTCAAATTCGAGCGAGTAGCTTCCTACGGTGCAACAACAGCACGCCGACTGACATGACAGGCTTCCCCACTTTCCCAGTGGCCGGATCTGTCGGTAGTGACGCCTGTTTATCTTTTTATGGAGATTCACAAACGTATCTCTGTATTTTCAGCAATGCTGACCTCGGCTTTGCCGTCTTGGCAGACCTGGAGGCTGGTGGTAAAAAACTCCCTGGAGAAGATCTGCATGAAACCAGTAAAACACCATAGTAACCTGATATGGACTACATCCAAATCATCCACGCCACGCTGGTTAACAGCACACATGTAAAGCAATGCAAGAAGGTCTTTCTTGAACACCCATAATAGCCCTTGCTCACTGAATTTAAAGGGGCGGTTCACCCTAAAACTGAAAAACGATATTTTAGTGATATCCATCATCTAGGTCGAGGGTTGTCAACTCTCACGCTTGTGGCGTGACACTCATGCTTTCTGCAGATATACATGAATTCAATATCTACTTAAAATTAGCTACATCTAAAGCGTTGGGCCAGTTTGCAAACCCTACAGACTATTTACAAGGTAATATAATTCTTACATACATAAAAATGTGTGTGCAGACATGTCTCAAATTGAAAATCTCATGCCAACCAAAGTCAACCCTGTAGGTCATTGTACTGGAAGAAGATATCAGCTGTAGAAATGTTGGGCTTCTCACAAATATAGTAGAGTTGGGTAGAAGAAAATACCTGATTCAGATTAGGAATCTGTGCTGTCAAAATGAAGTGCTACCTTCCCAATTGCTCCGCTGGATACTTATACAAGCGTAAACTTGCAGAGAAACAGACATCCAGTGGCGAATCCCATGGGCACCTTCAGCTGTACGCCTGGACGCCCTGTGCATGCTCTTAGAATTTTTTTTTGCCTCGTTACACCTGCAACAGAAATACAAAACGAGCAGTCGGGCTGGACAATCCTGGGTAAAATATGAATCCTGACTTTCTGTGATTCAAAATCAAGATCACAATTTTCTCAGTAAACAAAGTTGCTCAATGTTCAAAGTTAGCAGCGCCAGAGTTAAAAACACAACCACCATAATATGATAGCACTGGACAAACAGCCACTTTCTGTAGCGGAAGACGAGGGATTTTGTTGGCTCATTCATCACTTTTCAAAAGCCTCACGATACCGGCGTACAAAATATCTATAATCCATAGATTGATCTTTCATTTAACACAGAATTTTAAAACTGATGTAATGTCATTCCGTGCCTACCAAGTCAGCAAATTTCATCACCAGTGGCGATATTAAACAGAAATAAATAATTCATCGATAGCTGTCAAAATTTCACATTAATGCATGTCAGATAAGTGTGTGTGGCTTATGTATCGAATACATTGTGCGGATCAAATGTCCCCACAATGTGATAAAAATCTGTTATTTTCACATTGCAGGGAACATTATTCTGGTCCTCTGAATTTAATAAAAATTTGCAACTGAAGTCAAAAAAGTAAAAGTGTCAAGTCTTGTATGTTGTTTGCTTATGGTTAAGGTTAGGGCTGGTAGGGGTTAAGGCTGTCTTTGTTGGGATTAGAGTTTTGCCCATAGAAATGAGAGTCCCCAGAATGATATGGATACCTAATGTGTGTGTGTGTGTGTGTGTGTGTGTTGGGGGGAGGGGGGGCAGATACTCCTGCAGGCCCCCCTGGCAAGATCTCAAACTACTTTCCCTATCATCAGCTTCGTCCGCCACACATGGGAAAAGTTAAATAGACACTGCATTACCACCCCTGACACCCCGAATACATTTCACTACCAAAAGGTCAGGAAGATAGAAAAAAGCTAAAAAGGACACAATCTGCTTGTGTAATGTGATCATGTGACTGTGATTGACCTATTTCATGGATTTTTTTTGTGGCTATGTTGTAGGTATTCACAGTGCACCAGTGTAAATTATATGAACTAAACTGAAAATAACTGACCAATCCTGGACCTGTTTGAGTTGTGACAGTTTGCTTGTCCAATCGGCATGCTGTCAGTCCTGTTGGCCGCCATCTATGTTCTTACCCTCAACTGTCTCTAACCCATCCCGCCCCGCAGCTGTCTGTCTGCAGGTCACCACAGCTTCTCTGGATGACTTTCAGCACCTGTCGCTCCACAACAGGGGATCACAGCAGACCGACGGAATTCCATGTAGAACACAATGGAAATGTAACACGAAGACAAGCACAGAGTTAGTGCCCAATAAATATAACTAGTATCTCCAGCCCTTTAACATAAAGAAGCCAGTCAAGCACGAAGAGTTGTTACAGAAGGAGGTCCTTGGCCAAGCAGCAAATGGCACTAACCCAACACCCAATAAAATTAAAGAAACTCGCGTTGCTCTCAGAAGATGGTATACGGGGTCAGACCCTGAGGTACTTTACGGCTTTTGTAAGCATTTTATTGCCTTGGCTGGTGCTAACATGCAGAGGACATGTTAAATACATTTACATAGAGCAGAGGGGCAGGGTAATATGTAGTAATACTTTGGTGTCTCTCGCCGGTCTCTGTCAGTGGCGGCGTAGGACATTTGGTCGAGGAAGCTTGTGGCACCCATGAAGCCCGAGCGTCACGCCCGCTGTCAGTGAAAGCTGGGCAACGATGAGAAATTGGGCGGGAATCAAACTCACAGCATGTAGCATTTGTGCTAACCAGAAGACTATGAAGGAGGATCATTGAAATGTGGGTCGCTCACAGGTGCCAGTGATCACACCCCAAGATGGCCACGCCCTGCCTTCCATGACGGATCTGCTGAGTTAGCACTGACCACAAGTAACCATAACCAGCACACGATGATCCCCTCCTAATCTCTATGAGTACCAACATAAAGAAAGCAAGCTGGAGAGACTGTCTCTCTCAGCTAGCCTGGGAATGCCTTGGTGTCCCCCCAGAGGAGCTGGGGGTAGCTGGGGGAGGGAAATCTGGCTCACACAGAAACCCCGCAGGGCCACAAAGTTGTAACTAATAGCTGTACCTCAGGCTGGTCTGAAGCCTCTGAAAGACAAGTTTGAATTCCCACTGCATTTTCCTTAACACGGGTGTACTGAAACAAACAACTTTGAAGTTTTATTGTCACATGTGTTCCAAAGAACACAAGGAAATTCTTGTGCTGCAGTTGCTGGGTAGGGCATCAGGGGACAGGACAAACAATAGTCCAAAACTGGATAATACAATGCAGGAAGAAAACAATGCAGTGCAATACAGGGTAGGGCAGTGGAGAACAAACAGCAGTGCAAAACAGAAAAAGAATCATGCAGGAAAACAATAGAGAAATACTGGATAAGACAGTGCAGTACAAACAGTAGTAAAATACAGGGTAAGATAATACAGGACAAGCAATACTGCAATACAGGATAAAAGTGCAGGACAAACAGCAGTGCAATAATGGTTAAGACAGTGCAGTACAAACAGTAGTAAAATACAGGGTAAGATAATACAGGACAAGCAATACTGCAATACAGGATAAGAGTGCAGGACAAACAGCAGTGCAATAACGGTTAAGACAGTGCAGGACAAACTACAGTGAAATTCAGGATAAGGCAGTGCAGGACAAACAGCAGTGAAATAAAGGATAAGACAATGCAGGATAAATAGCAGTGCAACAGTTCAAGCCAGTGCTCCGAGGTTGAGGACTACGCTTGGGCTTCTGTCTAAAAGCAGCCAAAACTCCAGCACAATGGAGTTTTTCCCCCCTTTCCTGGGATATAAAATACCATACTATGAGCTGAAAACGAGAACCATGACTGGAAAATCACTGCTACCAGGCTACCTATAGGATTCAGTTACTGCAGACTATTGTAAAAACCTCATTGAAACAATGTGGTTATTGATCAAGTGGTTTAACCGAGTGAACAAATTTGTTTCTTGCTATTATTTGAGCCATAGAGGTTAGTAATTAAATAATTATTACTGTCTCGAGGAATGGTGTGAGTGTGCCCTGTGATTGGTTGGTACCCCATCCTGGGTTGTTCCCTCTGCGGTTGGCTCTGGGCCCCCCACCACCCTGAATAGGACAAACAGTTTGAGAAGATGGATGTATGGATAGTCCCCGGTGTCATTAACCCTCTGATTCTGATCTCCCCTTTGAAAATGAAATATTGATTTAAAAAAAATTTAAACCCACTTAATAAAACAAACAGAAGAATGATGCCACGTCTAAAGGTGTATTCTAAGGTCAGGGGAGCATCACAACTTAGACCCTGCAAGCTTATCATCTCACACAGAGGAAATGCAAAACTGGATATTAGATAGCATGTAACAGACAACAAAACAGGTCTAAGGGTGTACTGGACAATTTGCAGCCAAGTGTGAAGCAGTTAGGATAAGGATCAGCACTTCTACATCAGAGGCCATGGTTCTCAGTCAGAAAAGAGTGGACTGCCCCCTCCAGGTTGGGGATGAGTTACTGCGTCAAGTGGAAGTGTTTCAGCATCTTGGGATCTTCCTCACGGGTGAGAGAAGAATGGAGCGGAAGGTCGACAGGCAGATCAGCAGTTCATGATAAGGTCATGTCTGTCATGATAAGGACAGAGCCAAGTAAGAAGGCAAAGATTTCTATTTACCAGTCGATCTATGTTCCTACCCTCATCAGTGTTACACGTTCAGGGTAGTGACTGAAACAATATCACAGGTACAAGTGGCAGAAATGAGTTTCTTCCATTGGGTGTCTGGGCTGAGCCTTAGTGAGGAGCTTGGACATTCAGGAGTGGCTCAAAGTAAAACCACTGCTCCTTCGCCTCAAATGTGGCGATCCGTGTATCTATCGCGATGCCTTCTAGATGCCTCCTTCAGTGGGCGTTCCGGGCATATCCAACCAGGAGGAGACCCAGGAACACGCTGGAGAGACTGTCTCTCTCAGCTAGCCTGGGAACACCTTGGTGTTCCCTCAGAGGAGCCGGGGGTAGCTGGGGGTGGGAAGTCTCTGCTCAGACTTGGTGTGAATCGGATAAGCAGTGGACGATGGAGGAGTCAAGAACATTTATAAACTAGAACTACATTTAATGTACCATGTTTTTGATTTTAAAATCATTCATGCTAAAATATGGCACACAATTTTGTGCATGGACTAAAACCCATTAATTAGATCAAAGAAGAAGCAAACAGACACCCAAGCCGTATGCTAAAATCTTTATTAAATACAGATAAGAACATACTGACAAACCATTAAAAAGAACACTTTCAGACACCAGTCTGTCCAATAAGGGCAGAAAGAAGTTGGTTGGTGGTCAATAACCCTGGAGCCGTCATGTTGAAAAACATATAACCTTCACGGAGTTCTACAAAGCATTCACAGCCTATGGTCTGGGAGGGACATCAGCCACAGCTTACAGGCCACACACAAACATTAAACTCAATCCTATCTGATCCCAAAGTGTTTTGGGATCTCCTCACAACCACAGAGCAACATCCTGACACAGTCTCACCATGCAGAACTTTCAAGTTATAGTTAAACAGGATTTCAAAACAGGTTCAAGTAATTCCTCAAACCACAAAAAATGCTAACGAAACTTCATCAAAAAACCCCAAATGTGAAGCTATTCCAGCTACACTGGCCATCTCATGCGTCACCACTGCGGATCTCATTTCCACGACTCTTATTTGGGTCAACTGAAATACCGTCCTGCGGTAGCCAATGGGATCATTGCTCTGCCATTCCAGCCGGCTTAGTGATTTAGAAGCTTACGGCCCGTCGCACAGCATCACATCAGCTGGCGGCGCCTCTTGGGTCCTGCCCACAGAGCACTCCGCCCCCCGAAAGCACTGGCTGGCCATAGGGAGTCACCTGATAATCAAGCTACCCAGCACTGCAGCTATTCCATAAATTAAAGAAACAGCCACAAATCTGAGACTGCCGCACGCACGCACACGCACACCAAGCAGTGCCTACCTTGTTAGTATGCAATGACATCCATGGACACAAAGCTAATGCACATACAGCCACACGTCACATTTTTAAAAAGCTACTTAACAAGCCAATAAAAATATCAAACATATAAACGGAATCTACAGTAAACGTGACTGTCTTTGCAGACGTTTCAGCACAGACTGGCACGACTGGCCCGGGTTGCGGAGAGGCAGAATCGCTGGCACCCACAGCTCTGGCCCCACCCCCCCACCCCATCTCTGCCCACTTCCTCTCAGACAGCACGCTCTCGCAGAGCCATGCAGGAAGACGCGGCAGCAGTGGCCAGCTCCAGAGCACACGTTCAGAGGCAAAAACAAGTAAGTGCAAGCTTGCCCTTTAAAAGCAGGGCAGCTAGTACACAAGATCATGAAGATCCTCTCTTCACATGTATAGGTCATAGCTTTATTTCACAGTTTTAAAACACAGATAGTACACCAGACATCATATTATCTCATTCTAAAATGTCATCTCCACACCCATGCAGAATCTTCCAGAATCTTCATAGTGTGACTCTGTACCTGCGCAGTCTTGCAGATGTGCTTTTAATAGTCAGTTGAAACAGATTTCACACCAAATGGGAAACGGGAAAGAGGCTGATTGTCGCCGCCCTGGTGGCAAGCAAGTCCCTGTTCATTTCAGCATGACTGGGACTCTCAGGCTGACATTGCGTCTGGGACACAGTCGATTTCAATATTGACCAGTAACTGTCTTGTCTTCATAGCATGGATCAGGGGCTCAGTAAAGCTCCATTAAAATCACTTTACACAATCTAAAAATGGTGTGGGGGGGGGGGGCATTCCTCAAAAGTACCCCGATTTCTAAAGTTGCCCATTTGTTACTTGATCTTCCCAAAATTCCAGAACAGAAGTGAAATTTTGCTTCAAATGCGGAGACGCCCCCCCCCCAGCAGCTTTCAATGGCGATTTTTAAGTCGGCTCGCCAAAACCAAGGAGTCCCAAGCAGGCATCCCCCTGCATGATCTGGTGCTCACGTTGACAGCAGCTGCACGGAGCAGGGGGGGGCAGAGCGACTCAGGAGGGTGGGGCCTCAGACGGCCGGCCCATCGCGTACCGTCTCCGTCATCCGCCGTGCGCTGTAGTAGGACAGGCTGAGGCCCACGGCAGCCAGCAGGGCTGCGAGCTGGTTTACGCCTCGGTCCTGAGGCGGGGTCCGCACCTCACCCGCCGCCTGCCGCTGTTGAAGGGATACTGTGAATTAGCAGGTCCGGCTAAGACAGAACGCCTGGCCCTCCCTCCATATTCATGTTCCCTTCACATTTTGCTTTGATACTGCACTCCGCTGCTACCGCCACCATTTGCCTGCACCCCCAGCAGAGGTGCACTGACCTGGAGGAGTCTGAAGTATCCCGGAGTGAGACGGCCAAGCCTGATTATCATGGCTCCAGCACGGCAAGATGACTGCAGCGCGGCTCTGATCTGCGGGAGGGAGACAGCACCCTAGGTCAGGCTCGCCCCCCTGTACGGCAGCGTATCAGCCCCGCCTCACCGAGAAAACCCCATCAGTGTTGCGAGGCAGAAATTGGTGCTGGCCTCGACTCCACCCCACCCAAAGACCCAGAATGCAGTCACCCGTCCCCTCCCTCTCTGGTCAGGAACACTTGATGCCTCAGGCCAACATAAGCATCAAAATCCCCCCCACTCTCCCACCCCCTCTGTGACCTGTACCATCTCCCTACAGACCGACCAATCAGATCAGACGGCATGACCGCACCAGTCCCTTCACATCTGGTCCTACTTTGGACTCAAAGCACACCAACACCGCCCTATCACATTTTATGAATGCACTGAATTAAACACGCAAGCTTGAACTGGATTCAATAAGCAACAACAGAGCTTTCCTTCATGTTCAATTAACTACTCTGGTGGGGGAAAAAAAAGTGGAACGCTAAGGCAGGCTTCAGACCGAACGGTTTCCCCCACGATTCATAACTGCCGACTTCAGTTAAAGAAAAGGAGCAGAAAGCTGCTCCAAAAAGCTGGAGAATCTGATCAAAAATTGGGGTTCTGTAGAAATCTGCCCAGAGGTCCAGAGATCCAGAGTATCAGCAGATGGGGAATTGACTTGGTACTGTGGAGTTTAAGCATTAACCCAGCACAGGACACTGCGGGAATCGTTTACCCAGGACTACTAGAGAGGAGAGCAGGAGAAGCTGTATTCATATAAACTACATCTACCTCTGAGACGTCGGCAGCGTAACACATGTGGGAGTGAGGGGGGGGGGGGGTTCCTTTAACATTCTACAAACCTAGCTATATAGCAGTGTGGTTCAGGTGTGAAAATGGAATAACTAAAATCACACCAAAATGAAATCCCAAGCCATGGGAGATTTCAGGAATTCAAGCAGGTTCAAGGAATGGGTCGAGTACCCAGCTCTGTGTGTGTGTGTGTGTATCTGTGTGGGGGGGGGGATTAAGAAAAGGGGAAGACCCTTAGAATTCTCACCTTCAACAGACTGTTGGGGACCGCCGGATGTCCACACAGGCCTGCCTGCCCACCAACCTAAAGCCCCTGGCAGCAGATAACATCCCAGAGCTCAGCGAGAACTCGTTGTACTGAGTGGGCTCCGCGTCACGCTCCGCCCTTTTATACAACCCTCCCCATCCAGCCAGAAGGGCAGGCTCACGCACGCGCTCACACAAACCGACACACACTCACAAAGCTGTCAGCACATGTCACTTTATCAGCAGACACACCTTCAAAGTTCAGAAGAGACTCTCTCATCTAGTCGGCACACGGGAATGTTTTTCTGTGGGGGTGTGGGGGTTACAACAAGCCTGAAAAAACAAATTGCGTCAAAGAGCTATGGAGAGTTTCCGAGATAACCACAGTACCTTACCTGACCCACTAGGCTAGTGAAAAGCGGAAAGCAGATTTGCGGAAAGCAGCCAGAGGGAGGACCGGGATGTCTGGTCACATGACCAGCGACCACCATAGAGGGCCAGGCAGACCACATGGGTTGCGACATCACAGCAGGCATGCCCATTCCGGTCCGCCTGCAGGTCACGCAACCAAAATGGCTCCTTTACCAAAAGCCTAAATTGCATACAGCGAATCAAGCGACTACATCTAATGCAATGTGACAGCGCCAACTATGCCTGGAGCTACAAACCCTACCCATGCATAAACGAAAAACTCGAACCACACAGTCGTTTGACCACCGAGAATGGTGGTAAAATACAGCTACACAGCCCATTGTAGCACAGGTTCCACTCTGCGCTACATGCGCCCCCCCATCCCAATTAACTCCGTGACCTTATTTCACAGAGCAATACCAACATGGCATCAGTATAGACACACCTGTCACCTGAGGCTATTGACACGTTTACACCTCACAAAAGGAGCGCCCGTAGAAGAAAAGCGAAATAACTCCGTTTTCCATCAAACACAACCACGTAAAGTGGGTGGAGGAGCAGCTGTCCGGTAAGCCTCCCTAAAATTCATTAATGAGACTCAGTGGCCTTTGACACAAACCTTCTGGCAGATTAAATCCAGCAGCACCTTGAGGGGGCAAAAACATCTGTACCTTTTTTTTTTTTTTTAATTTAAACGTAGTATTTTTTCTTACAGATGTACGTCAATTACACTCAATATAAATGTCCTAGTGTAGTTGATGAAACATTTCCAGCTGTCCGTGCACATCACCCAAAAAACTCAGAATGCAGCCACCAACCCCCCGCTCTGGTCAGGAACACTTGATGCCTCAGGCAAACGTGAGCATCAAAATCCCCCCACTCTCCCACCCCCTCTGTGACCTGTACCATCTCCCTACAGACTGACCAATCAGGTCAGACGGCATGACCACACCAGTTCCTTCACATCTGGTCCTGCTCTACCCACACCAACACCACCCTATCACATTTTATGAATCCACTGAATTAAACACACAAGCCTGAACTGGATTCAATAAGCAACAACATTTCCAGCTGCCCATGCATATGACATATGGGTGTGTGACCTCACTCTAGGTTCCTCACCCATCCCCCACTCTCTCCCCAACCCAGAGAAATGCAGATCAGCTCAAATGGAAGCTCTAATTGCCCCTGATGCTTGCATAGGTGTGGGTGAAGATGACCAGGAAGCCAATGAGAGGCCTATGCAATACACCCATATCTCCCTTACATACGCCCTTGTCTCACCACACCCCGCTGAAGGATTTACACTCCTCTGAACAGTGTCTGTTGTTATGACACGGGAAAACAGTGCATTTTAATCTATTTACCACAACGGCATACTTGCATACCAGTTATGTCAGTCTCTGTCTATACAACCAAATTAGTTTAGCTAACAGGTACAAACTATGTTGTACAAAGCTGGGGGTGGGACTAGAGCTTATTAGTATAGGACACTAAGCACTGGTACACCCTGAATGGGATTCCAGTCCATCCCTGGGCAGACATGGAGGAACCTACTTAGTATGGCGAGAACATGAAAACTACACAGACTGATTAGATGACTGGAAACAAGCGAAATTAGGCTTTTCTCTAATCTTTCACAAGCAGGCACTAGACATTTTAAAAAGTTACCCCCTACTTAAGAAAAGGGAGATGTTTTCCGGACAACAACATTCGGAGAGTCACTATGCCCCAGCTAGAGTAGCTGGTTTCATAACATTTTTACGTACGAGCCCCATACTTAAACTGCGGCAAACCTGAAAAAAAAAGCTGAACTGAATCACTGGTTAACAAGAATTGTTGCGCAAAAGAGAAACTGAAAAACCAATTAATTAAATTACACGTTAAGAGTAGCCAAAGCGCCAAATTCCCTGCTTTCGCTGACTGCCAAACCGAACACAAGGTCCTAGGACTCACGGTCTAATATGCCAGTTCTGCAACGATGATCCGATTAATCGCACTACTACACCTGGAATTTCACCACGTATCAGAATTCAGCGAGGAACCTCCTCCCCATCTACCGTCCCCCCCCCCGAACTTCTACTTAAACGCAACATAAACGCCCCCGCCCGCAGGGACGTAAGTTAGACTGGACGTAAGTTAAACTGGAATCGTAAAATACGCCAATTGCTGTCGAATCATTTGCATTAATGTGAAGGAGCTTGAAACGTAAGTGACGATCATGATCGGTTCGTGACAAAATCCACCAGACAAACGAACTAGAGTAGAACGTGGGGATAAAATGTTCAGAGAAAACGAAGATGATGCCCCCTTTCAGTCGAAGGCGTCTTTGAGTAATATCCACTCTTTTTGATCAGTTAATTCGGATAAAGTCGTGTTTCCCTCGAATGCTGGCTATTTCAGTATGCCTCGCCGCATTGAAATCTATTACACCATTTCGCAAACTTACACTAAGTCACCCAGCCAAATAACCACGAAAACACTAAGTCCTCTAAAGTTATTCTAAATATACTTACGCACGCACCATATCCGGCTCCCGGTCCAGACAGCCGTGTCGGTAACTTTCGCTTAAGAATCTAAAACTGCCAGTTCAAATTAAAATAAGCTTACGGAACAACGCTCTCTTGCGTCACGATATAAAGTCGTGCGGCGGTTATTCGAACATTTTTCGTCTGCATGAAATCTGTGCGTCTCTGTCGGTCACCAGATTAACCCTTTGTTTGCCGTATCTATTCATTCGACACCGAAGCACGTTACCCTCTTAGCTGCCCCTGTGTCCCTCTGTCCTGGTCCTGGCCGAGCTCTGGCTGTTGGATGACACCCCACGGTGCACACGTAGCACGTTTCCTACAAAACCAATGCAGCCTATATGTTCGGGGTGGGGAAGGGGCTGACAAATGAGTTCACAGATCACTGTATGTACGTAACCCCCCCCCCCTCCTGTATCTCACAATACTATCGTACTATAATTAGCTCTCCCAGTTGGGTGTTGCACTTCAAATCAATGTAATCTATTTGCCTCCAATGCTGAGCCTTTCTGTTGGTTGACTAAAAAAATCCTCTCTCTAAATTGTTTAAAACTGTATCTAGAGAAATTTACCATTCTATGCATATGCATTAATTCTTCAGCAGTGTGCATTCTGTTACAAATACCACGAGTCCAAGCAAATGAATGAAGTAGCACAAATTTAATTTTTAGTTTAAGAACCAGTTTAAACATATAGCTTCTCCATTGTTAGGGACCGCCTTCGTGGGGGATACGTTATGCATTTAATGGGTGGAATTTGAACAGTCTTACTCCAAGTATCTTATCAACAGCGAACCAAAATACCACTGTTGTTCATTTCACTTTTTTCCTCACATATAATGGAAATTTCTTACCCCCTCCTACCAACCGACTGCTCATTTGGCAGTCCCCTGCCCCCACCTTGCAAAGGCAGTCTTCTTAACGCATCCTGGTAAACCCATTCACGTACACAGAGTACCATCAAACACAGTCGGACAATGACAAAGTTACATTCAGTGACGAAGCTATGAGATTTTCCCTTGCTAAAGAAATGACTTTCAACTGGCTTTTTCCTGGAATTGAAATGTCTTTTAACTTTTCATTAAAGTACACAGTCTCTCAAATCCAACAATATTTATTTGCCTCTTCCATTCAATTGATTTTTTTGCTCAATGTCTTGCTTTTCAGTTATGTAGAGAGCAGTTGCACCAGTGCAAAGCCAGCTGATATTACTGATATAAGCCTTCCCAGGTCACTTTGAATGAAGAGCTACTTGAAGATGACAGTATTCACCTTATTGTTAGGTCAAATTTTGGGTCCTACTGTGTACACTGTATGTACACTATATGGACAAAAGTGCTGGGACACCTGGCTATTATACCCTTAGGGACTTTTATGACATACCTTTCTAAACACATAGGTATCAATATGAAGTTGCTCCCCCCCTTTGCAGCTAAAACAGCCACCACTGTTCTGGGAAGGCTTTCCACAATATTTTGGAGTGTGTCCGCGGGAATTTTTGCCCATTAATCCAGAAGAGCATTTGTGAGGTCAAGAACTGATGGTGGATGTCAAGACCTCTCAATCTCCATTTATCCCAAAGGTGTTCAATAGGGTTGAGGTCAGAGCTCACCCAGTTATGTCTTTATTGCATACCAAGACATTTTGGACAATTCAATGGTACCAAATTTGTGGGAAGTTTGGGGAGGGCCCTTTTCTGTTCCAGCATGACTATGCCCCAGTACACAGAGCAAGGTCCATAAAGACATGGTTGGGTTAGTTTAGTGTGGAAGAACTTGACTGGTCGGCACAGAACTCTGACCTCAACCCCTTCAAATACCTTTGGGATTAATTAGAATGGAAACCTGCCAGCCAGGCTCTCATCCCCAACATCAGTGACTGACTTAACAATAATGTGAACACTGTGATCTTCAAGGACCTCAGACCATGACTGTGTATGCCCTCATTCAAAGTAACCCGGGAAGGCTTATATCTGTAAAATCGTGATGCTTTGCACTTGTGCAACAGCTCTGTAATTAATTGAAAAGCCAAACATTTAAAGTCAGCCTTCATGTCCAACATCAGTACATCAGTACTGACCTCAAAGTCTTGTGGAAAGCCTTCCCAGAAGAGTGGCAGCTGTTATAACTACAAAGGAGAGACCACCTTGATATTGATGCCTATGAATTTAGAATGGGATGTCATAAAAGTTCCTGTGGGTGTATTGACCAAGTGTCCCTATACTATATTATCCATATAGTGTAAATTGGTATAATTAAAAGCAAAAACAATTAATTTATTATTTTTGGTTTCATAATAAAAATATGTATTATGCATTCTTCTTGGTTAACCCCATTTTTATAAGCATTGTTTCATAACATTAATTTGCTTATTATAAGGGAAATGTGAAAAAGTACTATCAGAACTTTGGCCATATATAATTTTATTTCCTTACACAAACAGTGCAAGTGAAAATGAGATAGATAGATGGATGGATGGATGGATGGATGCTGTACTAACCTTAGGCTGGACAGGGGATATTGTGCTTACCTATTACTGTACTCTGTGTCTGTTCAGTACATGTCCTATGTTGGTGTAAGGCTGCCCTCTATTGTGAACCTTGTCTACTGCAGACATTGTCTTTACACACATGGTTTGACATCACCATAATAATTACATAAACTTTCACTTATTTAGTGGATGCTTGTCTTCAAAGGAATTTTCAATTGAGAACCAGAACAACCAGTTCCAGGTGTAATCGGGGTTGAGGGACATTCTGAGGCATTCAGTGGTAAAATAACATTGCCAACCAGGCGATTCGAACCAGTGACCTTCCAACCCACCGAGCCACACGGAATCCATTTATGATTTTTGTTAATGTTCTTTGTGATTTGTAGCTACTCTCTCATTTTGTTCCCTATACCTCCACTCTTCACTGAAAAATGATCCAAGATTTATCAGTGTATAACAGACATGCAATAGTACATTGTAAACATATAACAGGACATAAAGTACAAGTACAAGTATTACAATAAAAGTTCAAAGTTAGCTACTGAAGATGATGATGGCTGGAATGACACTGTTCTTGAATCTGGAAATGCTGTCATATTTTTTTTAGAAGATTTGATGGGTGACTTTGCAGCCCTCATTATGTAATTATGGAGTTCCTGTCCTATAGCTCCACCTTACCATACTGTAACACGACAGGCCAGGACACAGGTACTGCAGAAGAAGTTAGTGAAATGATTCTTACATATCTTCAACTTAGCCTTTTCGGAGTGTGATGATGCTGATGGGCTTTCGTGAGGATTACTTCAGGGTTTTCTGTTTACCTTAGTCTCACTGAGGTCTGTAGGCCCAGGATCCTGATGTCACTTATAGTTTCCACTGAAGTATCAACAATGATGATCGGTGTGTGACTGCTGTTGTGTTTTATGAGGACACAAACGATCTCCATTGTTTTACTGAGCTTGAGACTGTGGTTTATTTTTATAGTGTCGTTCCATCGGCCCCCGTCACTCCACTCCAATCCACTGTATGAGGATAAATCATTATTGGTGATGAGACCCATTACTGTGGTATCACTGACAAAGTTGATGATGCAGTTTTTCCTGAATTTGGCAACACAAGCAGAGGTGAAGAGGAAGTAAAGGCTTATATTCAGGTAGCAGTCTTATCAGGGCAGATAAGGTTTTATTCGGGAAATTCAGGAATACAGTATCATCATGTTACTTGCAGCACTTCAAAAAGAATAATGGGTTTAATTATTAAATATCTATGTATTTAAAAAACAAGCATTTGGCAGATTCAGACTAGATTTCTTGATGAGGTAAGAGATATATAATGAATAGAAAGAAGGTGGAAGCATACCTATTGGACATTTGATTTTGGGACACCTTAAATGAAAACTATAGTGCAGATGTGTTCAGTAATTCTAATCAAATCACTCTGAGGGTGAGGAATTAATTAGGCCTGTTCCTTTACTGTGTATCAATGTACACATAAATTGACAAATGTTTCTCGCATATATAGTGCGTAATAATAATAATGTTCAGCTTAAAATGTTCAGTAATACAGGTCAGGACAGGTCAGGTTGGGGAGCATGTGCTGATGCTGACCCACCACTCAGTGAAACTCCTCGGGATCCCGGCCGGCGACCCCCCAGGCAGACACACAGTCCAGTCCCACCCTTCAGAAATGGCCGTCCATCTGCCGCAGCCAGGTGTTACATGGGCGTCCCCTTGGCCTGGTCCAGCCACTTGGGTCCTCAGCAATGAGGATCCTGCGAACCGGATCACCCTCAGGGAAATGTGCCACATGGCCTTAGTACCATAACTGACACCCCCTCACAATGTAGGTAATGTGTCCGATTCGGGACTCTAGCAACCGCTCATTTGACGCAAAATCAAACCAGTGGTACTAAAGGAATCTCTTAAGAGACACAGTACCGAAGGAGTCCAGTCTTTGTCTCAGCTCACTGGACAGCGTCCATGTCTAACAGCCATACAGCAAGACAGGGAGCACCAAGACTCTAAAGACTTGGATCTTTGTCCTCTTGCAAAGATTTCGGGAGCGCTGTCAAGATAAATTAAACGGAATGCCAAATTGCTAACTGCAAACCATCTTTACCACGGTGCTAAGTTGAGACACAAAATTAAAAAATAATAGCAGAGCAGGGCAGTGCTCTGCCCGCTGCCAAAGGTACCCACCGTGCTCTGCCCTCCATCAGAGGTGCCCACCGTGATCTGCCCTCCATCAAAGGTACCCACCGTGCTCTGCCCTCCATCAGAGGTGCCCACCGTGCTCTGCCCTCCATCAGAGGTGCCCACCGTGCTCTGCCCTCCATCAGAGGTGCCCACCGTGCTCTGACCTCCATCAGGGGTGCCCACCGTGCTCTGCCCTCCATCAGAGGTGCCCACCGTGCTGCAGGTCCCTTGGCATCCATGGGTTCTGGCATGAAAGTCCCGGTAGAACCCCCTTCGCCCTGCAGTTTCCATGGAACCCACCTGTTTCTGTTCAGGTTTCTGCCTTGCGAGTCCTGTGGCACCCTTCAGTACTGTCCCAGCTGTCCCTTCAATGCTACCCTGCTCTGCTGACCCCTCGTTCCCACCTGGTCCCACTGGCTCGCATAAGTTTCAGAGGCAGACCTGAGCTGTGGGACTGACATTCAACACCTTAGGGTTCACCAGGCCCCCAAGTTTGACTTCTACCCCTCTCCTGCCTAAGTGTTTGTCCTCCTACCCTGTCTCGTCTTGGTTTTACCCTAGTCTGCACCCTATTCTGTTGACTTGCCCTGGCCCGCTTCCTCTATGGTTCACACTAGTATCCTTATCCCTGTCCCCGTCAATCCTCCACATGTCTGTCTTGTCTCTGTCCTCTTGTCTGACTGTCATCCCTGCGCCCTGTTTCTGTCCATCGGCTGGCCCAAGTAAAGTCCTGTCTTGTCCCATGGTGTCACTGATCGGTGTTCACTGTAGTGTATGCCCCCCTTGGTTCATGTGATGTCTTGCCCTGTTCTGAGTAGTCCTGTGCAGTCTGGTATCGTAGCCCACAGTTTTGCTTGCCCGGTCCTGATTGTGTTTGTTTCCCGAGTCCTTGGTCCCGAAAAAATCTGCGTGTCTAGTGTCCTGCCCTGTCAGGCATCCTTGGTCCTGCCCCATGTCCTCATCCTTTCATCTGTTCCCTTGGGTTCCCTCCCCGGCCTACTTGGCACGCTCGGAGTGCAATCTGTTGATGGGGGGAGTACTGTCCCTGCTTGCCCATTCCCAGCATTTCCCTTGGGCTTGGCTGTGTGGCCTTCACAATATGCAGTGATGAATAGGTGGGCCTTAATGCTGAAAAGGTTGCACTGGAGAACCACTGGTCTAGGCAACCAAAATCTTGCTTACAGAGAAATTGAAGCATTCATATGTGTTCCTCAGAGAGTTGCAGTCAGGGCTGGTGATGGGATGGTCCTTACAGTTGACACTGCAGTTGTGGCTTGCTGGGACTTTGAGCAGCTGTTTAAAGCTGATCCTCCAGCATCTCTGTGTCCACAGTTCTTGAGGCTCATCCTCTGATTAGGTGTGAACCACCCAGTCTCACCGAGATTGCACAGGTGGTGAATCATCTGAGGGGAGGGAAATCTGCAGGGTTCCTCCAGGGTTCTGTGGTATCCAGGGTGAACTTCTCCAGGCTGGTGGTAAGGCTGTCCTCCTGGCATTGCAAGCAATTTTTGCTTCCATTTGGTAGATAGGCATCATCCAAACTGACTAGAAAGTGGGACTTGTTGTCCCTATCTGGAAAGAGAAGGGTGATCACTTGGATTGTGGTAAATACAAAGGGATAACACTGCTCTCAGTGACAGGTAAGGTCCTTGCTAAGGTCATCCTCATCAGGGGTGTCATTGCTCTTATTCTGTTCAATGCTTGCGTGTTGGGCAGGGTCATGGAGTCCAGTACCTCTGGGGCATTTGTTAGTGAAGAAAGATTCACTGATCTTGACTTTGCTGATGATGCTATGATCATCACGATGTGAATGGAGACTCTGATCACGGCTCTCAAGATACTGATCGAGGAGGCAGAGTGTCTGGGGTTTGCGAGTGGCCTTGATCCAGGCATTTAATGACTTCTTGGGCACAACCATCAGTAGTGTGTCTGCGGGGAGGATGTTGACCCTGTCAACAGATTTACCTACCTCAGCAGTGACATTCATGTCATGTGACTTCCTACAAAGTCAGCAGATGGATTGGAAGAGCATGGGGGCTCTTACATAGTATAACCAGGCAGAACATTTAAGTTAGGGCTAAACAGGATTTCAAAACAGGTTTAAGAAGTTCCTCAAATCACCAAAAAATGCTAATGAAACTTTACCAAAACCCCAAATGTGAAATTATTCCAGCTACACTGGCCATCTCATGTGTTACCACTGGGGGTCCCATTTCCACAACTCTTGTCTGTGTCAACTGAAGTACCATCCAGCAGTAGCCAATAGGATCATCACTCTGCCATTCCAGCTGGCTGAGTGGCGCACGGTGCATCGTGCAGCATCACATCAGCTGGAGGTGCCTCTTGGGTCCTGCCTACAGAGCACTGGCTGGCTATACGGGGATGCTTGAAAATCAGGCTACCCAACACTGCAGCTATTCAATAAACTACATTTTTAAAAATTAACTGCAAATCTGAGACCGTCAAACCCCAAAAAACACCTAGAGTCAGACACACACACACGCACACACACTAGGGATGGCTCGATACCACAATTTTGACTTCGGTATGATACTAGGATCTAATACCTTGGTATCGATACTAAATCGATACCATAGGTAAAAAAAAAAGGAAACAGGCAAATATA
>JAODUD010000134.1:12497665-12516705 GCA_026784285.1 Stomatorhinus walkeri
AGCTAGTGGTGGCACCAGGTACTGAATAAATAGGGCTTGAATGGGCGTGTTTTCTGTGAAATCTTGACACGCCTTCCTACCACGAGAGGGAGGGGGGACCACGCCAACTACAAGCCAGCCGCACGCCATTCGCACGGTTGCGGCTATTTCAAGTGGCTCCCTCTGTATGCATCTATTTTAAAAACGTTACATTGTATACATTTTCTCAATGGACACTGCACAGTGCTTCACAGTCCACACACATCATACACATCGCATCATAGCGAAGTCAGCAAAGAAATGTCCGAAAATGTCCGCGCAGTCTATAGCATAGTTATAATTCAAATAAATTAGGTATTTTACACTTATTAGAAAGCAAGGTCTTGAAGGTCCAAGTCATTCTGGAGGCTCATTCTCTTGAACTTAAAGCAAAGGATCATTACATAGCTGTATTCAGAGCTTACCCGAGGCCTCTCCCTGTCCCTGGTATAAGAGACTTAATATGAACATCTTTCTGGTACATCCCATCTCTTTCCCTTGATGAGGTCTGATAAAATGGTAATAGGAGAGGATTGCTGAGAATATTATTTTTCATCAGGCCTAGATCTGAGTAATGGGATGTCGATTCTAGCCCTAGTCTGTTTTCAGTCTTGGTCTCGCCTTAGTGTCTTGGTCTTGGTACCCTCAAGTTTCGGCAGTCTTGGTCTTGATACCCTCCGGTCTCAGCAATGTCTTGGTCTCGGTTTAGGTGGTCTTGACTACAACACTATTAATTTATTACACACACAACCATGCAGGAGTATGTGGATGGGAACCACATTGAGATTGTTTAGTTTCTATTATATTTCTGCTCTAGCATCTGATATTGTTTTCTGAACGATAATTCACACTATGAATGAAATTCAGCCAAATTCCACTATTATACAAACTACAGCTCACTAGAAACAGGAAATTATTTGAATGACTCCTGGTTATATTGTGTCTTGCACATTAACTGCTTAAGTCTGACATCTATCCTTCCAACAAATAATCTTTTTAATTAGGTGATGCACTACCTAAGACCTATGGTTTCCTCATCACCATTAGACATAAAATGTACCAAAGCAAGTACCATATGAACAAGAGCTGCAAAAATAATCATTCTGATATCTGAAATATTTAGATAATTTTAGCAGTATTTATAAAACAAAATTGACCCAAAACTTAATATAGTCAGAGGCTCGAACTATTTCAGTTGTCAGACAGGCCCCTACTATTTTGTGATGGTATGGTTCTTCACCACAGGGGATGAAATATAGAATTTGACACGGGGGAAGGAATCCTCAATAACAGGATTTAAAAGCTACTTGGGGAAAGGGGGGCATAAGGATTAAGTTTTATTTTGGCTTGGACACACAAAATACAGGATAAATCATATTGTGTACTGGTTCAAAACTGGTCAGTCCCATAAAATATATGCGTGGCAACTACACGTTTAAAATGACACTAAACAAGATGAGTTGAGGCCCTGGGCTTCAGCTTGGGTAACCATGTGCATTAAAGCACCACAGGTCACAACCTAGCAGATTTACGCAGTCCTTGGGGTGCGAGTTTCATGTGTACTGTACACCATGCAGGCCTACTGTAAACAATGCTTAGTCAAATTTGACTCCCTTTAAATTTGTTCAGGCTACTCTTTGCTGTCATTTATAATGAACTAATCAGTGGTGGATGGAAAGATTTTTTTAGTGTCAGTTTAAAGTGGGCATTCAACATGTCCTGAAACCAGTCCTTTACTAAAACACACATTACCAGACAAGTTTTTTTCTCAGCATTTTGTACAGGAGTGAGACACAAACTTTTAAAACAATCAAACCAAACCAAAAAAATCATGTTCTTTTTTTTTTATTCATGAAAATGACTTTCCTCCAATATTTCCAAAAATATCTCATGAAAACACGAAAAACATAAGTTTAAAACTAATTCAAAGTTTGCATCATAAATGTCAATTGGGAAGGATTTTACTTTTAAAAATGTTAATTCTGCTGTTCCTAACTGATTTACCTTCATAATGCTGCTGTTTGGATTCAAAACATTATAACAAGGGACCTTCAATCCCATTTTTTTACAAATATTTTAGCTGCCTTATGATGTTTGGTATTTAAAACTGCATTTTAAAAACCAAAATGTAGGATAAAAATCGTAACATTCAGCAGTTTAACTGATTTAGAAAGGGCACGACATTCTGAGAAAATAAGGACGGAGTTTATATGACAATGGCATTAAAAAAAAAAGATTAGAACACGATAGACCCCTTTACACACGTTTCAATACATCAAATGTAACTAACGATAGAACTAAAAAGGGCATTTTTATATAAAACTTGGTAAAAAATAGTTATTTCAAACTGTACAGTCACCAAGTACATAGAATGCTCAAAAATTCAAAAAACACTGTTCATTTGGTGTCCCCAGCAGCCTCCACCTTCTGTGCCTGGAAAATACAAGGTTTTTGTCACGTGACATCAATTACAAATCATGTAAAGTCTACCTTTGCAGGCCTGACAAGCACTATGCATAATAAATCACATACATTAAAAGGGAAGGGTGACATATGACTATTCTTCCCAATTGATTACATGGCGTTCAAAAGCAAAAAGGAGACCCTGAGAATGAACTTGAGAAACAACTTCTTTAACACCGAGTCATTGACCACGCTATGAATGCTTATGCTCTGGATGCAATAGAAGCTGCACATGCACGCCTTGAAAATGAAGCACACCTGGTCTATCTTGGCATCTCCATTTTCAGCGGGGTTGTCTTTTCCCTTCTTTCCTTTGGGCACCTTCTGTTAATTAGAACACAAACATCAGACAAATCCAGTGATTCCTATTTGGCACATGGCTTCTGTGAAAAAACCCAAATTCCCAGACTCTCTCCCCACTTCACCCACACACCACACTGCATCATCGGGGACCATTAAAACTAAGCCCAGCCTCACCTTGGGTGCCGCCTTTTTCGGCTTGGGTGCCGGTTTAGGGGCAGCAGGTTTCTAATGAAGATACCAAAGGTACAGGGGTTAGGAGGTGAGGGACGAGGCAAGTGATGCACAGACAGGAGGATGTGTGACAAAACAGTAGGAGGGTACTTACAGCTAACAACCTCGCAGAGCGTCTGGGCTGCAGGACAGAAGAAAACAAAAAAGAATCAGTCACTGAACACTGAAGGGATCAGGGCACAGAAAATCCCACCATTTGGCCACACAAACCAGACAGAGAGCACATAGAACAGTGCGAAGACACGAACCTCTTCCTTGGTCTTGGCTGTCTTCTCTCCATCAAGCTGTAAAGGAAGTAAAAAAACTTTAGTCCAACGCACAGAGGTGCAGCCACTGCAAAAGGAGAAAAATTGTGCAACCATAATACAAACCTCGCCCTAAATCACTTGTTTAATATGAAATAAACTACATTATACACAATAAATGATCCTTATGGATCATGGCTGCTGCCTGCATCTGTCTGTCAGCTAATTAAAGGATTTAGACACGGACCCACAAAAAAAATCATAGTGCGTAGTTACCATATTATTAATTAAATCGCATTAATGTATTTAAAATGCCTTATGCACGCAAATCTCGCGGAACTGCAGCGCAGGAACGCGCTTCCGCGTCGCCGACGGCGCGCTTAACGGTTAGAAGGCAGTGAGTCTCCCGCGCAGATTCAAATTCAAACGTGCGCTATAGCGCCGCTGGCGCGCTTCCCCCGCTCGCTGACAGAACAAGGCGCGCTCACGAAACGCCGGGGCTGCCAGCAAGAAGGAGGCGCGGTCCTAACGGCGAGCAGCGCAGCCGCCCTCTCCCGGAGCCACTTCTCCGCAATGTTTCTCATTTTTAATCCCCGGGTCGCCCTCTCCCGCAGCCCCGTTCGAATTCCTCGCTCCATTTCCTCGCATCGTTTTGGTCCTCTATTAACCCCAAGGCGGTCTTCCCCCACAGCCCCGTCCGCGTCCCCGCACCATTTCTGTCCATTTTTATCGCCGTGGCCGCCTTCTCACACAGCCTCATCCGCGTCCCCGCACCGTTTCTGTCCATTTTTAACCCGGCGGTTGCACACAGCGTCCCGTCCTTCCCCATTGCCGATATTAGCATCCAGCTGGCCGGGAAGGTCATGCAAGGAAACCGCCCACTTTTAAAGGCGACAAAGACGCCCAAGCTGCAACGTCTACGACATTATTTATTTGGCTACATGACAAACGATCCCACCATACACAATTAAAAAAAAAACAGGTGTTTTATTTTTCAAATCAGAATTGCCTTTATTTTTTGTGTGGCTTATGAGCATTTATTAGCCACTAATTCGCAGAGGCAACAACCTATTTAACGGAAGACTTCGCGCCAGTGTAAAGATTATTTTCGCTAAATAACGAGGTGGTAGCTCGCATGGAACTGGGCGGACATGACAAGCTAACGAACACAACAATAACAAAGATGGCAGCTTAACGTCTGGAGGGAAGTGGTCGTGAAAGACCGAAGCGGGCACCGTCCGCGACTTTTTTTTTTAAAGTTGCCCAACATACTGAACAAACTCGAATTTCTACCATAAAATTATATACATATACGATAAAACGCAGCGGTCATCTTGTTTTAAACGCTAATGCAAATGCACATCAAATTTGATGAATTTTAAAACACATCACCGCTGGTTATGTTGTCTGCGAAATATTATTACGCTGAAAAAAAAATTCATCTTAATTGCCTGCAAAGACCTTGATTTCAGCTATTTTAGCCGAGGCTGAATGCTGAAACAAATTGGCGCCGGCGCCATCGCTCTCGTAGAGACAGCTTGTAGCCTACGAGCCGGAATGCTGTCACTCAGCCTCACGGAGCCCGCCAACGCCGAGGTGCAGTCGACCGCTCGGCCGCGAACCACGTAGAAATAACTACAGAGCAGCATCACTGACTAGACTCCCCAAAAATCGCCGTTCTACACCCAAAAATAAATGCCGCCGCGAAGCGACAGAAATGCTGCCTTTTACAGCGTTGCAAAGTAAAGGGTCCCGAGTACGTAAGAAAAAAACTTTACTGCTTTGTACATAATGTCAGAAATAACTACAGCGAGCTGCTTCGCAGCATAAAAAGTGCATTAAGTTACAAATCATTCCCTACCTTTCTCTTAGGCATGTTGACCGTCTGAAGTAGGACGAAAAATTCAGCGAAGGGGAGTAGGCTCTTTCACCGCCACAGATATCACTGCGCCAGCCGATGGTGGCTAAATGTAAAATAATAACGGCTGTATGTTTTATAAAGTTTTTATATAGAAATATAAGATGGAAACCGGTTCAAACCAGATTTCACATTCTGCGCACAGCCATTGGACACAAACGGCATTACGTGCTCATGGGAGTCGCACATTTCTTAAAGAGACAGAGACACCGCGCCTTTCGCGGACCTCATAAGTCTTCCAGGACCGCCGGATTCGTGCAATTGAAGGAGATACTAAACTAACTTGGTTTTGAATGCGAAAAGTATTTTAAATCTAAATTTTAATATAATTTATCTAGTTTGTCAAGTTTGAATTTTCACGACCGAACGCCGAATCGTTTTCTTGCATAATTTTATCATCTCATTGGCGGTAATATTTAAGGACAAATCATTTGCATCATTGTTCAGAAAAACGAGGGTGAAATTATAGATTGCAAATGTGTATGCGTTAAATATTAATTGCATACGCTAGCTGTATTTTACTTATTTTCAGTTTATTACAAGAAAACTGAATTATGTCCCAGGGCTCGATGAAAAAGACCCAAAATAAAGATATTTTACAATTACACCAACACTTATGGCAGACAAAAATAAGCAATTGATCGCATTAAACATTCTGTCATGCCACAGAATGCATTTTAAACAAGTAGTCCAATTAAGATCTAGTGTGACAGCTGCACAATGTAACAGCTTCATCCCCAACAGAGTTCCAAGCTTTTAATTGTACTCTAATGTCATTCATCATATCTACAAGTGAGAGCAAACCAATATAAGTTCAAAATGGTTACCTTGTACCACAGAAATGTCTTGGATTGTGACCAGTATAACAATGCACAGTCTGCAGTGTATGATACAGAATTTTGATGAAGGACAGTATTTACCAGAGAACATCACCAGAGTTTCCAGCACTTGGGAACGAGTCTCAAATGTGGCTGTGTTTGTATAAATGTTATAGGGATATTGACAGGGTTCCTGTAAATCTGACTTTGATAATACAATTCCCCATAGGGGTAAAACCACAGCTGAGTCACCTGGTAAGTACTTTCTGATAAAATACAAAATAACTGCCAATTTCCCACAACCTGCAAGTACTTGAGAATGGACTTATCCATCATATCTTCTGGACTATGCAAGAACAGCCTGGCTGGTTAAGTCTGTGATGAAACTGTCCCTCTTATGCTGAAGTGCACTGAGGAAGCCTTGTATCCTCTGGTCCCTGTCCACTGCGTAGCTCAGCAGAAGGTCCTGTCTGCTGTGGGTCTCAGCTGGCCTTGCACTCCCATGTTGCTGCAGAAGTTCTGCTACACAGCTGCAGTCTGCCTCCAGCTGCTGCCGGGCTTGCTCCTCGTGGTGCTGGTCCCGTGCTTTCTGCAACGCGTTTCATAACTGTGGTTTACATATAGCTGCCACCCTCCAGACTCAGGACATAGCGGTGGCACAGTGCGAGTGGCATCTAGGTACTAGGGCTAAGTAGATGCAGTGAAGTGTCGCTGTTCAAGCATGCACACCATACCTGACCCACTAAATCACCAGCATTTGTTTAGCCAAGAATGAAACTTTTTACATTTAAATATTCAGACCTGCATATGGGTAGATTTTGACTCCTCAGCACAATAGGTGCATTACACACATACGAATGTGCAGCCCGCATCTAGAAACCCCCCCACAAAGCTCAAACTTGATGAGTCATAAGCGACATTGCACTCACCCACAATAACCCTGCTTGCCTTTGGTTTTCCACCTCAGTTTAAAAATCTTAGACACACATTATACTACATTTCTCTGAGTACAAACTAAACCAAACAATAAGATTATACTATACACATTAGTGTATACACCTGCCTCATATTACGAATGTGCTCCAGATGTTAAAATGACTAAAGTTTCTACCCAATTAAAAATGTACATGGAGAGTGAACGATGAAATGGAATGACAGATCACTTTCATAAGACCGTGACCTTATTTAATGCAATCTTAGAAGTATAACTAGTTTGAGATGAGTTGATAAACTGTTAAATACCAACATAAGTAGGAATGACTGCATGTAAAGCGGCAGGAGACCCTACCTGAAGGGGCCAGTAATTGAGCTGGTACTGCAAGATTGCCTCACAGAGATTCCAGAAGGAATATTCAGGCCATAAGACAGACTGGAACACCAGGCAAGAGTAGGTAGTCTACAGGATGGACAAGAGCGCCATCAACTTTGACTTAACGAAGCACATAAGCATGTCACATGCGAGGCAAGACGGCACATATACATGCGTTTAGTGTGTCAGGGACAGAGGAAGCAGTGCCACGCACCTGCCAGAGCAGGAAGTCGCTGAGGCGTACCTCCCCTGAGGTACGGATGAGCAGGTCAGGATCAGGGGAGCCACTGCTATACAGGCACTTGCTCAGCAGAGACTCCGAGACGTCACTGGGCAGAGGATATGTTATTTAGGTCATCGTCAGTCGCACCCTGCCAGCTACAGTTTAACTACTATTTAAAATCAATCCTGCTCTGCATAGCTGGGACCCTGTATTCCACTGTGTAATCTCTTAATGTGAAGATTCTTTTGCAACTTTCATAATAAACATTCAGTCAATTATAGTCAGTGGCTTTTATTTATAATACTAAATACAGTAAAACTGGCACGTTCAAGTAACTGGTAGTGATGTAGTCAAGAACACCGAAACCGAGACCAAGTTATTACCAAGAGCAGAGCATTTCAAGACAAGACCTATAATAAATTATAAATATTTTAATTTCTATGAAGCCCATAGTCATAAAGCCTATTAACGGTTCATATAATTCATTGTAACATTCATAAATTATTATAGACATGGTTATAAATATCTATAAAAAGACAAGACATACCCATATTTCTCATGCATTGTGAATGTTCTATGAAAGTCTCATCTATATTGCACTATGAATACCTTCATAATGAATAATAATGGTCAGTATAAAAAATAAGAATGCATTGTGTTGCAATATGAAGGTATTTATAGTTCATTATAGATGATACCTTCATGGAGCATTCATAATGCATAACACATAAAGGGTTATGCTGTTTTGTGAGTAGTTATAGCCATGTTTATAATGCTTTATTAATGTATTATAATGCATTATGTAGGTATGTACAAGGCTATATAATGACTGCTTTAAGTGTTACCAATATTTGTTTCCCAGAACGGTAATGCATGTATTATTGTGGATGCAAATATGCACTTTGTTTTCCATCTAATGCAAATATCATTGATATCTTATGGATTATTTGAGATGCATTTTGTGGCAAATGTTTTAAATATACACCTCCTTATGCAAATGATTACTCTGGAATATTTTAGCTCACAATGCTGCAACCTGGATGATCTGATCAAGTAAGTTCAATTGCAAAGATTCATGTCTGTGCGTTATACTTATCCAAAGTTACGAGCCTGAGATTAATTGGTGCAAAAATCAATGCATCTTGTGTTTGTCAGGTTCTCAGGGTTAACAAACAGATGAATATTAAGCAATTGTGATAAATATTGAGATGTTTTAATGAGTGGTCTTGACTAGTCTCAAAATAAAACCTGGAGTCCTCTATGTTCGAGACAAGACAAATTCAAAGTCAAGTCAATTCTGAGATGAGACCAAGACCGTGGAACAAGTGGGCTCAGTCTGTTCTCAAAACCAAGACCGGTCTCGAGTAGTAAAACACCAGTAACTGGACAAATTGAAAAATGTTAATTTAAAATGTAAAAGTTCCAAAAAAAAGATAATAATAAAGTATTAACACTAAACAATAAAAAATTACCCTAAACTAAAAAATACAACAAAGAAAACCATTGTGCAATACAAATGTCAGTTCCAGTGCATTCCCATGGAGCGGCATGGTTTTTTAATCATTCTATCATTTACCTCCCGATATCTTGTATTGTATCAAACAGTTTAATGATGATTAGTGTGCAGGCATCAAAAGATTAAAGTTTAAGAAAAGTGTTATAATTCTGTGTTTTTCCAGAGTATTCTATTACGTATACAAAAAATCAGCTATTTGGCAGTGCCTTGGTCTGGATGTTGCCAGATATGAAAACTTTTACTGTATATGCACACACACGTTCAACATTTTTAACGCAATCCTGTACTGCAAGCCTCCACCCCCCCCCCCCCTACATTAAAGACTACTGAAGAATACCTGGATTTTATCAAGCCCTGCTCCACACCCCAGGCCATCTCCTTCACAGCATTTGTGATCTCATGTCTGGAGGTATAAGCGAAGCAGACGTTCAGGAAACACCTGCAACGGAAGAAAGGAAAAGGAAAAATCGAAAGACAAGAAGCAGCATTAATGGAGATGGTCAACGCGTAGACCCTGATGGAAATGCCTTAAATCTCATACATCTGAACTTAGAAACTGATCTGTCATTGCGATCTATTTTATTGAGCATAAATGACTTTCTAAACGCAGGCAATGGAAAAACTAACCATAGAAAGATTACAAAGTAACCATATCAACGACAGCTGTGGGGTTTGACTATCAGATATTATTGTTCTCATATTTTGTCGTATGATGAGACTCATTTGAAGGGTGTGATATTCTAACCACAGTGGATATTGGTTTTTCATTTTTCGGTAAGAAAACGCCAACTCTGGCATATAGCAACAATCCCAGAGCACTATATTTTATAACTGTAGAAATCTTATATGTTATTCGTTATAACGTTATTCAGCAGTACTGCAGCCTTCATTATTGAAATGGATTTGTTTTTTCAGAAACTTCAAACTCATTTGCTGTGTTGAAATATTTACTACTAGATCTCCCTCATGAAATGTTAGCAGAGCATTGTTTGTAAAATGCATTTTAATGCAGTTTTCACTAACATTAAAATAATTCCACATAACAGACATTTTTTCTAACCGTGTAGTACGCGGGTGTGTAAAGCAATATTGGTCACCATTTTAAATGGCATCGTCAATGGTAAATATTGGCTCATTTTTAAAAATTGGCCGACAGCCTACGGTTGCTGTACTAGCTAATACCGATAGTTCACCAACACAATAGGTCAGTGCTATTCAACTCAGGCCCTTGATTCCAAATCCAGGCATTGTTTTCAGTTCTCCCAGGTGGTTAGTTTAATAATTACTGATTCTGATTGGTCAGAGGCTTCACACCTGGCTTACAGGTGAAGGAAGGCTGGAAAATCAGCAGGGCTTGGCCCTTGAGGACCATGGGTTGAATAGCCTTGCAATAGGTGCATCCATAAACAAGATGAACACCACTTCAGTTCCCAAACCTCTCCTCAGCGGCACCCCAGCCATTCCACATATTCCTTACATCTCAATTAAACCACCTCAATTAAATCATTCATTTAGTTAATCAACTCAATGAAGCACTGATTAGCCAAAAATGGTGGGCTAGTGCTCGAGTCGAAAAATACATGGGTGTGTTGGACAGCTGCTGTCAATATAGCGGTGACTTTCAGAAAGGTTTCGAAATGGCTAAGCTGACATACCGACAGGCAAAAAAAATCATAGATTTACACAAACGTGAAAATCATTTACCTAAGACTTTTGCACAGTACCGTATAAATATAAAAAAAATTACAGCCACAGAGAAGATTCCCAGGCCATACTGGCGTGCCAGGAAGCCGCAGAGGTGCCTACTTGTTGTGTGTTCTGGTGGCCACGACAGCCTGGGCGATGAGCTGCTGGAGGTCCAGCGGCAGTAGGGTCAGGTCTCCTAACACTCGGATGCACACGCCATGCTTTTCCAGGTTCCCCCTGAGACGTGGGAGACGGGGGGCACGTTTGAGACCTTGTTTTTCTGGAGTGAGGTAGACGACTTTCTGACAAGCATCTCACACACCGTACACACAGACAAAAGGCACTGCCCCACAGAGACTAGATTCCAGATTATTCTACTGTGCTCATACATACTCCATGTTGTCCAAAAAAAATTCATACGCTAATAATAACCTGCATGTACACCTATGCGAAACAATGACAGCGGTAATTTAGAATATGCATTTATTGTCGTCTTCAAAAAGGTTACAAGTCATATCCTTCTAATCCACTGTCCTCTAATACTCACTGTTCCTCCAAAAGCTTCTTAAACTTCTGTTTGGCCAGCTCCATCAGACCTTCCACCTCCTCTTTGGAACGCTTGAAGTTCTCAATACTGAAGGCATACACCGTCACCTCCCGGATGTCCAGGTTTAAACACCAGCGCAGGGTCTGCAGAGGGCAGAGTAAGTCAATCAGATATGTGTGCTTGAAAAGCAACTACAGGAGGCAGGGCAGAGCTTGGATCTATGACCATGGGGCAGATAGGTCTGCTCAGCAGATGGGCAGCAGACTGTCGGTTTTCGTTGTTTCCCCACTCTGTTGAATACGTCATCTTATGAGCTTATATGTATGCAAAGTATAAATTAACTGGCAATTAAAAGTTAACTGACAAATAGGGTGGATATTAGGAGCAGAGCAGGTTTCCATGCAATCAGGAACAGCCAAATGACTCCGGGTTTCGTATAACAGCACCTCACCTCAGCCAACTTGTCGAAGCCCTGAGTATGCCCCTCCTGGCGTTCCACATGGCACTTGCGGGCATAACGCCGGTTACCATCCATGATGAAAGCCACATGCTTAGGCATTGGACCAGCCTACAAGAGCAGATGTGATAAAATGTTGATACTGCTTTATTTGTCATTTGCATAAGTACAAGTGCAGGTACAATAGAGATCCATCATATCCCATCATCTCTCATTGTGAGACTCTCACACACAAGCCCAGGGTCAGCACAGGATCAGCCATTTATCCGACACCCCTGGAGCATTTATGGGGGGGTTTGGGGCTAATGGACATGTGACTATTCTGCCAAAGAAGAGATTCAAATCAGTGACTTCCCTGCCAAGACCACTGTGTCACACACTGGGATGCAGGATGGACAGGTGAAAAAGACATTAGCGTCTCATGTCTGATGATGCAGACTGAGGGCAGACTTTGACCCGTCCAAACGAAAACATTTTTTTTTAAAGATTGCCCACTTGTTTGAATGAGATACCAAGACAGGTTTAGAAACCCAATGGGATTGGTTTTCCACTATGATTTTTCCAGGTTAACTGTGTAAGAACGCTACAACGTGCAAGACAGCAGCCCATACTCATGCCCGAAGAACACACCTTCAGTATATTAGCAGTGAGCTTCTCAATGAAGCTCAGCTCTCCCTCACGGATCCATGACATTTTGTGCTTCAAGATGTCCCTGTCACAATAATAAAAAAAGTTGATGTTGAGCCTCCTTATCAGTTGAGCCCAGCGCAAAATATAAGAACCATTTCATAAATAGGACATTGAAACTAAGCGTGATACAGCGTTCAAACGTGTTGCAACCGGTTCTGAAATTGTCCAAAGGAAACATGATTGGTACGATACTGAGAATGGCGATCTGCCTGATGTCAGTTCTGCTCAAAGCTTCCACTCCCATGACCACACCAAACCCCTTACAGCTCACGCCACCTTCTTTTAAAAAAAAATATCATCATTCCGCATGGGCACCGTTCACCTACTGCTTTACGTGGATTCTCTTACTGTGCCATATACCATATCACAAATTTGTACGCCTGCCTCGTTATGACCGCAGTGTATCAGTATCAAGTTAATGACATCGCTCTGCGAGAAGACAAATTCGTTTAAACGAACCCATCACTCATTTACAGGAAAACACTCAATTCTACTTAAGTCAGCAATGACACTACTGTAACCTTAAAAAAAATAACAGTCGCCAACTTAATAAAACATATTTCAACTCAACAAAAAGGCGTAATTCACAAGAGTCTTTTTAAATGTCTATATTTCACAACTCACGGTTTTTCCACAGATGTTAATTCACTAGCAATACGCAAGCCGTTAGTAACAAATGAGCTGCGGCTTATGTTAAGGCTGACGTCTTCTTCCGCGTCCAATGGTATACGTCATAACGAAAGCGACGCCCTTTGCAACTGACGTTTAATGTGCTCGCCACCTGTTTTTTTCCCAAATCGGATCGCTCATATGCGAACATTTCCAGGAGCGTTTTTTATGTAAGTGTAAGGTGCTTGGTTCTGAAGAATTTAGCTGCTGACGCAAGATAATTAAGTAATTATCTATTTATCCAGTTAAGTCACAATCACTTTACTATTACACACCAGTATTTACGTAATTAGTTTACTTTCTGAAATATTTGTGTTTAGCAATAGCGGAGTCAGAAATCATAGAGAGGGTGGGCCGGGAGAAAATCAGGTTGACCAGACCCATAACTTGCGACAAAATCACACTACACTCAGGTATGTATTTTAGACAGTTTTAAATCACCCACGACATTACTAGGATCAAACGAATAAAGACAATGAAAAATCTATTTGCCTCCGAATAGCACTTTTTCTATTGATCTGACCACGCATACAAATTCCTGTCAGACATTTTATCTTACTGTATCATTTGCTATGAATTGAGTTCTATCTGAGTGGGCCCAGCACCACCTAGATCAGCCTGTGCGGCAGTAATAGGTGTATAGTTTACCAGATTAATTTTAGTATTAATTTAGTTAAGAATGACACTATTGATCTTTCATAGGGAAATTCTCTTTTTGCCTACCCCATCATGCTTTCCAAGAGACACAAATATATACTGTAGGTGAGAGCAAGCTTGGCAGTGATGGGCAGCCACCTGCAGAGGTGCCCATGGAGTTGAGGGTTAAGAGCCTTGATCAAGGGCCCACAGATGTGACTATTCTGTCAAGGTGATCTTCCGATTACAGGTAGAGATGTTTAGCCTGCTGAGCCACTCACTGCCTCCAGAAGAAAGCTCTAACCAAATACTTGTACAATGAAGGTAACCAATACCAGACACATTTAACAGCTTTTATGGTAGAATAGCCTTTCTCTTAGGCAGCAAACAAAACACATAGAAGAAATAAAA
Organism: Stomatorhinus walkeri; assembly: GCA_026784285.1. Classification (NCBI taxonomy): domain Eukaryota; kingdom Metazoa; phylum Chordata; class Actinopteri; order Osteoglossiformes; family Mormyridae; genus Stomatorhinus; species Stomatorhinus walkeri. The sequence goes on from JAODUD010000134.1 coordinate 12,511,806, forward strand.
AACAGAAACATGTTGTTTTTCTAGTTATTTAAATGTAAACTTAAAAGATGGTTAACATATCACTAAATTTCGCAAATTCCTACACACCAGGGGAATTCCTCTGCCATCAAGAGACAGCAGGAAACCAAACCTGAAGTAGAATTTCTAATGGAAGACGCAGCATTTTGCTTCTGCATGTGCTCAGCCCCGATGGGCACTAACTCTTTCGTACCTGCAGGACCAGGTGGACGATGGCCCAAAATGATGGCCAGTTCTTCACAGGTAGCAGGAGCACAAGCTGAACTGTCAGCATGTTGGCATGACTAGACACTTGGACATGCTCATGGATTCTATATTTGGAAGTCATCCACCCATCCTCTCCATTGGTCTGTGAATGATTGCTCGTATTATTTACACCCGGATCCACAAGTCACATACTCTGGGCCTCTCTGTTATGTAGGCACACCTGCAACAAAACTAAAAAGCCTTTTGAAATGTCCATTTGTTTTTGGGGCATTTTGTTAAAAAAATAACTTAACTTAGATTCAAGTCTGAATATAAAAGGCATATAGAGTCAAATCATCTAGAAGATGCATCATGGTTCCTCATGCAGTGTGTGTGATTCTCCATCTGAATAGCAGAAGCTTAAAACAATGCAATTAATCTCCCTTTAACAAAAATCCAACCTTTTTGGTTACCTGAAGTGTATTGTAAAGTAAGAAAACCCAGAATTGAAAGGCATTTAATCGTAAAATTGAAAATAATTATTTTCTGAGAAATTGGATTCGGTGTAAGTATGAAACTTATTTTGTTATTTTAGTTACGCTGCATAAAAAGTACACAAGATTTTATTGTTATGATTATCAATCGTAAAATTATTTCAATTATATACATTCGGTCTGCAAAAAATGTCTCCGCTAACATAAATCTGAGCCTTAAGTTAAGATGAACCACTGGATGGCAGCAAAAACAGTCCTGGAGCTGCCGACAGAAAAAAATAATAAAACAATCACGGCTAATTAATGTTTCCTTTTTTCTGTGTTTGTTTTATCCATCAACGGAACATTTATCACTCTTTCTAAATAACAAAACAATACCGCTTAAAGTGGTGTTCAGTGGAGTATGCCATGCTTTGAATACAGTGTAATTACAAGAGGCCAATGACGTGTTGATTATAATCTCATTGAAGCAGTCGAGTATGGGGAAAAGAAGGCACCATGCGCGTTCCCGCAGTCCGCGCCTCCGCCTGCCGCACGGGGGCGCCCACAGAAAAGCACCGTTCGTGCTGAGGCGCCTCAGAACTGGGCTTTTTGTCCCTCTTTGTTCCGCTGGAAAGTGCTGGCTGAGCGGCTAGCAAGAGCACAACAGACCCGAGCCACGGGATAGTTATACAACCACTTCGATCTTCCGGGCTGCTAAGGGAGCCCGCAAAGTGACGGAGAGCTCACGGAGGGACGCGAGCATCCGAGGTCGCCCGAGGAAGGGGACTCGGTGGGATCGGCCAGGGAGAAGGGCCGCGGGGCTGGGGGCTCCAGGAGGAACAGGGGGCGGGGGGTGTAGCAAAGACGGAGACGCCTGCACGCCGAGCTCGGGGGCTGCAAATCGCCGGAGCCAGCGGGGCGGAGGGGCCGGCGTTGCGGCTGTAGAGTCCTGGCCTTTCTGAGTGGATGGGATGGACCCGGGTCCGTCTGGCGCAGGTGAGTCGGCGACGCTGCCGGTGGTCAGTTCTGAAAGAAGCGGCCGCGTGGATCTGTCGGGCCGCGGGACCCAGGGGTGACGTCGGAACACTTCTGGTCCCAACCCAGAGTCAGGCGAGTTTACCCGTGTATGCCGATTTCACCGTGGCTGGTGACTTAACCGTTAATCGGCACCTTCTAGGGGGACTCGTTGCGGGGGTTAGATTAACGACAGTGCTGCAGATCGCGCGGGGGGGGAGGGGGGTCGTGAGAACCTGAGGCACTCAGGCAGAGGTGGTGCCCCCATCCACCCCCTCTGGACCAGCTGCTCACACGCCCACACACACGCCAGTCTGTCTGCAGGGCGCTACGCGGCAGCTCCGCCCTGGCATCCCCCTGTAACTCGAGGCTCACCCTGCGAAAGCGTAAAGGTGACAGTCCTTCGCTTTAAGAAGCGAGAGGTCGCCTGAAGTCGCTCTCGTCTCTCAGTGCATCTTAATCTTCTGTTTCGGCAGCGTGTTTCTTAGCGGTGCGCGTGCTGTCCTACACAGCACACGTCAGTGGTCTCCCCCACGTGGGGGTGTCTTGTATAGAGCACTGGTTTAGGAAATCTGTCTTGCCGAATTGAGCAGTATGCTGTCTTAAGTGCTGTAAGAGCCCTGACCTAATTGATTGGGTTTCTTTTTATTTATTTTTTTGGGGGGTGGGGGGGAGTCATGATGTCAGGAGAGGAGCTGTTTCATGTTTCTAGGGGGCTTATTCCATCTGCCACGGTGTTCCCGTATGGGGTGTCCCCCTGGGGGAGGGCGGGGAGTGGATGTTTGGTGCTGCTTGGAGTCAGACAGAGGGAGATCAGATCGCCCGCTCTGATTCATGCTTGGGTTCATCTCGCTAAATCACGCCAATTCAAATGGCATAACTGAACAATCCCTGGAGTGGAATGCCGGCAAAGTCGTTGTAAAAATGCCTTACAGTTGATCATTGCACATTTAATTCTGAATTACCGTTGGCGTGTCATGACAAATGTAGAGTAAACGTCAGGAGTGTCTTGTCTGAAAGTCACTTTCAATCAACTGACATTTTAACAGCAGCCTGTAATGTTGTATATTGGGCATTTTGTAATTTTCCCCAGGCTCTGTTTTCCCAGTACGTTTATGGTTTTTTGGACTGGAGAGGAAGATGCCAGGCAGGTAGTGTAGTGTCATTGTCACAGTGTGTGTATGTATGTCTGTGTGTGGGTGTGGTCTCTGACCGTCCGGGGTCTAGGTTTTCCGACGCTGCTGTTACACCCTTAGTGGTAACGTTGTCGTGTGAAGGTGTTTCCAATGCATAGCATCCAAGCCAACTTTTTTCTCTCACACCAGTCACTGCTAAGGTGGACACGCTTTTCTACATGAATCACCTAGTGTAATTCAAATGGCCTGGAATTATTCAGTACTGAGTGTGTGTGGAGTCTGTACAGGAAATGATTTAAGAAATTGTTCGGCGGGAAATAAGGAAATCATACCCCCTAAATTCCAGAATGGGTTGTTGTTATGGATGCGTAACTAAAAGCACCCCCCCCCCCCACCCAGAAAGCAGCTGGCGAGATCTATGCTCACTTGTGTGGATTTCGTCCTGGTTTATGTCAGCCTGTCTGGGAGGTGGGTCCCACGTCGACCCTGAGGCATTGTTCGCGGCTACTTGCTCTAATTCGCGCCTGTTTAAATACTCAAGTCGTGACAAGGAGAAGTGGCCGGTCTCGTTCGCCAGGTCCGCAGATGTCACGGCAAATATGGTTGCTGCCACTTGGGGGGGCACTAGTCTTAGGGATTTCCGACATTGGAAAACGATATTACTGATAAAGTGCTGTACTGAACTGCTTGACGCTTGTCCATTTAAAGTGGCTGTAGCGCTGATGAATATTTATTTGAACGTGTTACATTTTACTGCTTTCAAAAACATGCTCCTTTCAGTTACTTTAAATGGGATTCAGATGAGCTCGTGAAAGACTGCAGCGTTTCGGCGAACATGCATGTGTCTTATCACGGCTAGTGAGGAACTAGTTTCTGTGCACGTGATGTTATTCAATTTCTCACTTTGTGCAAGCAGTTTGTGTCTTCAGGTCTGGGTGGTGATATCTATTTCCATTTGATTAGGGGCAGCTGGTAATAAGGTTTTGTATGTATGGTCTGTTTGGAAAGATGTCAGATTCTGATTATTCAAGTCAACGCAGTAGTATCAGGAAATGTGGGCCCACCATAAACATTATCCTTGATTACACACATTATGTGTCAAACGCTGAAGCTGTTTCTGGCTTCCACACACATTAAATGCCCTCTGGGGGGACGGTCTCCCCCAGCACGGACAGCGAGAGACCCCACAGATGACATTTAAAGCATGTTCTAGCAAGATGTTTTCTCTCTCCTCCAAAGGGTATGTTGTACTATAAAAAGAATCCGTGGCCATGTTGCTAGGGAACGTGATGTAGCGCTAACGAAACACGGTCCATCATGCCGGCTCGAGCCTTCTTTAAAAGGGGCCACCCCGATACGCGGTCTTACCGTTTAATTGGGCCGCGCACCTTGCGGCTTGCCGCTTCCCTTTAGCCCCTGCCATACCTGCCGCTGTCCTGCCAGTGATGGTTTAAATCTCTCTTCTGTGCCTTCCCTGCCCCTGGAGTTTCCGTGGTGACAACAGTGCCAGTTTTCTGTGTTTTGATATGTTTGTTTCAACTGAAGACCTGTAAGTGTTCATGGACTTCCCCCCCACTTCCATTTGCCGGCTCTTAATTGACCTAAACATTTTTGCCGAAATAATAATTCCCTGCATCTTCGATCCCTGCCCAGTAAAGAGGCTGGCGGTTGGTCTCGCACGTTTGTGATGTGGCTCAGCGCTCTGCATACTAGGGGTCTCTCTGCCTTTGTTTCTTGATTTTATTGACGGTATTAGCAGTTGCTTAGATGAATTGTACAAATGTCAGTTTTGTAAATTATTATTGCTTCGATTTAAGCTTCACTGGCCCGGGCCGACTCTCCCCATTCTCCCCCAGCGCAGACGTACCGATCTCCATGACAATGTGTTTCTGTGGCGTCGCCATGGTGAGCCCGAGAATGTTGGGGGGGCCCTCGTAGTGCGAGTGGGAGGTGGGCTTCTCTCCCCCTTCGCCACAGCCCACTCAGTGTAGGGGCAGCTGGCCCCTTTGTTAGCAAGGCGGGAGAAATGGGGGAGTGAAATTAGGATGCAGACACCTCTTCTCTCCCCCA
>JAODUD010000134.1:12648571-12661993 GCA_026784285.1 Stomatorhinus walkeri
CTTATCTGCTCAGTAATGGAATTCCACTTGCTGTAAAATTGCTTTACGGCTGTTGTGTTTCGGCGCCTCATCCGTTCCCCCGCAAACCCCACCATGCACCCTGTTCCCATTGCTGTCCCGCTGCTTTGCAGTCCCCACACCCCTACATTTCACCAAAGGCTTCCTTGAGAAGTGTCGGAGAGCTGGACTAATGAACGGCAGTTCAAATTTGCCAACTTGCCTCATAATGGGCCCCAGCCGAACGATAACTAGCATGTAAGCGTGGCCGGGTGGGTCATGCTGACATGATGCACTTAACCAGCTGCGTTTTTTAAAAAGGCCCAAGTCAGAAAATGCGCGATTGTTGCCAGGCACTGTAATCGTACGCGAGGTGACACACACAGCCTGTCATCCTAACACGTCTCCATCCAGCGATGACGCTGTTTGCCCCCACCACTGCCACCAACCCCCCCCACAGACACACACACCCTAGCTGCTACATGGAAAGTAGTACTGGCTGAATGGATAAACAGCAGCAGCAGCGGTGTAGAAATCCCGCCCACTCCATGGCAACTGAGGCTGTTCATTGGTCGCCGTGGTCTGACCGAAGTCCAGGGTGGGAATCTCGCGTGTTGGTGGGCTGACCGTGCTGCCATCATCGCCAATGCCACTTCTGGGCCTCTCGTCAGTGAGTCTCGCCTAACTCTGGGAGGGAAGGACCCACTCGGCCACCGTGTCTGGGCTCTGGGGACCGGATGTGGCGGGAAGCCGCTCGCAGCCCCGCTAACTGCTGACTGCAGGTATGGGTAACGCATGGCGGCATTAAATGGGCGTTTGCAACAAACCAGTGCGCATGCAGGAACACGGAGCTGAGATCCTGAAAGGCAACGTCTGCGGGGGTCTGCTTGCTTGATACCCGAACAGAACAGGCAGGCCAGAAAATACAAGCAAAGCCGCTATTTTAGCATTAGCGCCATGCTCACTTATGTACCGTTTCCCAAGCTCAATATGGCTCAGCAATATTTTTGATTGCATTCACAACTGTCGGTTTTGGCCAATCGGATGGGCTCTATCCCAGCCTCGGCTGTCCCCTCTTTACAGTGAGCTCTCCGACACGTCTCCCATTTCCCCTGCTCGCGTCTCTGAAGGCCGACAGACATCTGTCGGCTTCCATTGCCTGTCTCCCCCACTCCCCATCATTAGACCGATGCAGTTATTACCGGTGAGAGGAGCGTGCGCGCCAGTAGTATAGGCTAGTGCGCTGCGCGCTAACCCACGCCGCTCTCTCATGATTCCTGTGTCATCTCCCGCCTGCTGGTGCTCGCGATGATTGACAGTCAAACCTTGGCATGAGCCCTGGGAGCAGTCGGTGTAATATGCCAATTAACTCATTAAGTGCTCATTTGGCTCCCTAATGAGGAACAGGACCACTCATTTGTGTAAATAAACAAGGTTTTTTCACTCGATCAACACATTCTATTAAAAGGTGGTTCGGATGGTCAGGAACACACACATCTAGCCGCCGAACTTTGGGAACCGTCTTCGGCGTCTGTGGGCTGGAAGCTGTGATGCTACCTCCCTAAGCTCCACCCCCCTGCGCTCGATGGCGTTAAGTTCCCAGGTGGGAAGACGTCACCATGTTTTTTTAAGCATGTTTAATTGTTCAGCTTGCGGCTGCCGTTTAATTACACTAGAGTTCCTAGGGAAAATCTGATGTGTTGGCCTGTACATCCTTCTCCGCTCAGTCAGGTGTCACCAGCGAGTGATTTACCTCGGCTGATAGGACAGCCTGATCTGCGTGTCACTCTTGCTTTAGGATAATGGGGCCGTGCTGAGTGCCCCCCCCCCCCCACCCGTCACAGCTCCGAGCCGCCCGTATAGCCATTTCGCTCTGATGAGATAATGTGCCGGCTGATGAACAGCTGAATCAGTCACTGCAGCTCAAATGGAAGCTGAAAGTTTGAGGCAGGGGTTCAGACGCTCGAGGCGGCTGCAGGAATGTACGACTCTGTGCTTCTGTCACGGAGAAGCAGGAAACCCACAGCGCTAGATGTTCCCAGTGTGACCGCGGTCCAGTAACGAGTTCATGCGGATGGTGAAGGATACTAGGCTGTCCCGATTGGAGGCAGCAGAGGCCTACCGTTATGAGGCAATTGGAGGCAGCAGAGGCCTACCGTTATGAGGCAATTGGAGGCAGCAGAGGCCTACCGTTATGAGGCATTGTTAAGTCTGAGTAACGCCTCACATCTCTAACAACCCAGTCGGATCTTCCTGGAGACCTCTGGGAATGAAGTACAGATGAGATGATTTCCAAATGTTTTTAAGGAGGGGGGCATGAGAGGGGTTGTAATTCATACAGAGGGATGAACCTTATGTGAACCAATGATGTGTTTTGAATCAGTGAGTGAAAGAGGAGGGGGTACTCTGGCATCCAATCAGCTTTCATCTGAGGCCAGTGCCCCTGTAACCCCGCCCCTGGAAGGAGAGGTGTGAGGGAGGTGGGGGGGCAGAGTTGAGGTGGTAGGTGGGGTAAAGAAGGGCTGTGAGGATCAGGGGGTGGAGAACAAGGAGGATAACGAGCACAAAGTGAGTGGTACGGGGAGGTGAGCCGTGAAACCAGGGAGGGTGAGGTTAAATCTGGCTGTGATCACAGGCAATCTGGATGAAGAAGAGGCTGGATTTTCGGGCTTCTGGGCCTTTTGTCGGAGTCAGCGAATTTGGGTCCAGGCAACAGGAAACCAATCGATTTAAAATCAGAGCACCGTTGTCCATCCATGACATGACAGGGAGGGGGAGGAACCAGGGCCTCTGAACCAAAAGGAGCTGCAGTGTGGGACAGCGGTTACGGCCACGCTGTTCGATGGGGGATCCGCTGCAGCCAGTGCCCTTGAACGAAGTCCTTTAGCTCGCGCGTATCCGCGGCGTGAATCGCTAATGCGCGGAATACCAGCGCTAGCGTTGCCAGGAATCACGGGCTTTCGTGCTGAGAATCATTAATGGAACAGAGCGAGGCGAGACGGCCGGACGCGGAGGCCGGCTGCCACCCGTCACCCGGCTGCCACCCGTCACCCGGCTGCCACCCGTCACCTAAGTTTATGTGTGGGATACTAGCAGGTAAATTAAAGTAATATGAGGCACACCGGTGAATCTGCCGTGCCATTTATATGCGTGGAACCATTTTGGCTCTGATCTCGTAGATATGAGACATGCCGCATCGTTGTATACCTTTACAGCCACCCTGATCACCAGGAAGCCCACGGTAATCCTCTATAAGGCCCCAGGTCTCAGAGGAGGGCCCCCCTCACGAGCGAGGCATCACCTCCCTCCCCCAAGCCAGCGGTAAGTAGGACACGCTGGTAGCTTGTTCGCCTCCCTTGGGGGGGTTGTGCGCTTCGCAGTGCGCAAAGAGCTGGGAGCCTCTAGGAGAACAGCCAGACGCCTACACTCCGTTTCACGGCGGTAAGTCATGCTCAGGGCCCCCCCATCATAGCACATCGCATACAAACCCCCACCCACACCAGAACCCGGCAGTCCCTCCCAGCACTGACGCGGTCGCTCACCCCAGATTTATGGGAACGGGGCTCAGTGGCCCAGATCTCAACTCCAGCTATCGCTCTGTCCCACGCTGGTCCGGTCCACATGGAACGTCAGCAATGAGTCTGTTATTCATTGTTCTTTCTGAAAATTCGTTGCCCCACTTGCTGGGGTCAGGAGTAAAATGAACAAGATAAGCATCTCTGAAGATTATGATAATGGAGTTGAGAGTGAAGATGTACATGGTTTTAAATTCACAGACACGTTCCAGAGCTTATTATATGTTTGCTTGGCAGGCTGTCTTATCAAAGACGCTCTAACAAAGCTCATTATAAATGCTGAAAGCCCTTATAAATCCCTGAGCACAGATCTGATTGTTTATGGGTAAGGCCGTGCGTCTGCATTCTGAAGCACAGGTATTATGGGTAATAAAAAGCGCACTCCGGCAGCTGAGAGGGAGACCAACAGGAGGCATCAGCCCATAGGTTACATAAAGCACATCTGCTCCTGCATCTTCAAGGCCCATCGGCTCCTCACTGCGCTACACGACTGGCTGTGGGCTACGCTCAGCCTGACGGATAGGAGGGCTCGTATCGTGTGGGCTGCACTCAGATAGATGATGACACAGTGTCTGCAAGAAAAGGTGGGGGGGCAGTAAAAGGGGTGGGGAAGGGGGCTGTTAGTTCTAATTCCCCGATGCCTGGTGTGAAAAGAAAGTACCTGAGAGAGAACACAACCACATGGCTGACAAAAGGAAAAAGGGGGATCAGAGATCACATATCACTGGATCCCCTCTGCTCTTCCAGCAGCACAGTGCACTGGGGGTGTCAAAATGGGCCAAGGATTCCACCTGCTTCATAAAACAACTGGTCTTTTACACTGGAACGCCACGTCAACTGCTAACATGCCCGTGTACATGACTTAAACTGTCGATATGTTGGACCGGATAGAGGAAGGGCCCTTATCCACAGGCCGACCGAGCGGCAACGAGGACGACACCGACAGCGAGAGCCGGGGCCGAGGAAGTAACGACTTTAGGGACGCCAGTAACGAACCGAGGAGGACAGCGGCAGGGAGAATTCCAGCGAGGTGGCGGTTTGCTGCGGCAGGGCGGGAGTGTAACTAAAGGAGGAGGGCCTTGAAACAAAGAGATTAAGAGAGCGGAACGCCGGCCCCCGTGTGGGAATCATGGCTCACCGGCACGCCACAAAAGAAGTGAGTCTCATTGTAATTACCGAGCCCCCGGACTGCGTGGATTGCTCGCAGGTTAATTGGGAGGACGGCGACCACTCGCTCCTATTTCTGTTATTTATTTTTTCCATTTTCTCTGATGCATCATGCGTGGTGCCGCATTCCGATCGGCGTGTACGCGGAGCCTACTAACAGCTCTCCGCCATGCCATCCGCATCGCGATTTTACGTCCTAATTTGATTCTGTGCCGTTGGTGGCGGCTCTGATCCCTATGCGCAGATAAGGAAGCACATTCCATCCTGTTGTATTGTGTCTTATTTAATTCTGTTCCGTTCTAATCCGCTCCTCGCCCCCCTTCACCCGCAGCCCCCCCTTCCCCATCCCGCAGGAGTACCAAGCGCCATGGAGTCAGGAAGGTGGGAGATGCTGGAGGAGTTTCGGAAACGGCAGGCCCTACAGCTCAGAAAAAGAGGTGGAGTGGGCATGCAGGTGCCAGGAAGGGGGAGGGCCGACCCGCTGATCAAAGCTGGCCGTAAGTGCCACAGACACAGGTGGCTAGGGGTCCAGAGTGATTCAGGCAGCGCCGCGTTAAGGTGCTGTCGGAGTGCGTGAGTCAGACTGCCGGAATATGGCTTTGAGGGATCTCTGCAGCCCGTCACACAGGCTGAGAGTCCACAAGAACAATCACCCAGTGGAAACAACCCCTGCCTGCTTAGAACACTTATTCCAGCTTCCATCCATGCCTACTGGACCTTATGTGAGGGAATTATTTAGCGTTAAATGGGTAATCACCAAGGAATTTCCCGCACGTCAGCGAGGGAGATAATTCTAATGATAAAAGCCGACATTATGTGGGGTCCAAGTGCAGGTCCTTGGGGAACCCCTGCGACTCCCGGCTTGCTTTCCACCACACTTCTTCATAACTCAAGATAACATTTCCCACTAATGAAATAAATGTTTGTTAAGAGCTTCAGTAGTATTAATACAGCTAGATATGGCTGGAATGGAGGTGGGGGTTGCTTGTCCTGTATCGATGGACTTCCCTAATGGGAAGCTTTAGATCCATTCAAAGGACTCTTCCAGTAAAGTATTTTATAGCACTTAAAATGGGAAGGGGGTTATGCTATGTGCCCCATGGCTCTTTGGCTGCTGGCCTCTCTGATGGAGATTGAAAAAGGACCTGGGGATGTAATATAGACCTCAAGCTGTAGCGTGTAACGGGAAGCATATAAAAGGTGACGGAGCAGGTAATGCGAAATGTGCAACGCTGCAGCTGTGCAGTAATGTCACATCAATTACACTGCAGTGCCGCAGCTCTGCGGGCGCATCTGTCAGCAGGAGTGGCCCAATCAGAAGCCGGGAGAAACAGAAGGAGACCTGCCTAATAGCTGTTTAATTAACAGCTCCACGTTTCAGTACGATTTGGCCTCGACTGAGGTTGACTCCCGGGACAGCAACTTGTTTTACCTTTAATCAACTTTCAGGGTCCCAGCCAGGCACCACCTTCCGGGCACCTGACCAACTGGCTTGGTGTGGGGGCTGAATGTTACTTTCACCTTCGCCTATCAATCTGGCCGATCAAATATCAGATACCAGGGGTGGAGGGAGTAAAACGTAATCGGCCTCACACAAGGCCAAGCCAAGGACTGAGTAGACTCCTGTGAGGCCCTGGCTCACCTCGTTCTTCAAGGCAGCCCAATCTGCTCCGGCATTTAATATTCTATGAGCCTCATTCTCCACATTCGGCTTATCATGCCTGGAACCCACCTCACGCCTCATCCTGAGAGCCAGACCCCGTAACTGGTGATAAGTTCAGCGGCCCGTGTATGAGGTGTATGCTGATTATATCAGAGCACCAGGACTGTGGAAACATCCACTACTTTCAGAATACACAACAAAAAAAAACCTTATCGGTCAGTTATTCATCTAATCATACTTAAAATTGATAATTACACACCAATATGAAGTAGGTTTACTCATACTTCTGGGAGTGGGAAAAAGTGAGACTTTCTTAGCCTTTGGTAGCCTTTTTCCTGCCAAGATCCTCCTCATGATCCTTCTGTCCGTAGTCCTGCTCCAGTCTTGAAGAAACCCAAGGTCCTTGGTGGATCAAACCATTCTTGGCGAACCACATCTTTTAATTGCAGGTTTCCTCCTAAATCAATGTGCTTTGACAAGGTGGAGACATATGACTCCGTCCTTTCCCAGCATCCCATTGGCTGGGGCTAATGATTGTGACTCATCGTGTTTAACATCATAATGTTAGTGATCCTCCTCTTCCACCCTCAGTCTCCCTCACCCCCCCTTAATTTCCTCCTCTGCACAAGCAACACAGCCCAGTTATAATTCATAAGTGAAGGCCCACCACTCTCTTTTTTCCTTCCTTGTCCTGGCTGCCTCTCTCCCTCCCACTCACTGCGTTCTATAATAAACACAGTGACATGCCCCCTCCTGGGGGGTAATACTGCACTTTCGCTGGCCTGCAAGGTGGATGGGAAGACCATGAACGCAGCGCCGCAGACACAACAGTAGGATGCCACATAGGCCGGCGCCACCAAGACAATCAGGGCCCGCAGACACCTCCGGGCCAAAGAGGCTCGGTGCCACGTGTCCGAGGGGAGGGGGGGGCATGTTTCCTGAGATAAGGCCCCCACAGAAATGTGCAATGTAGTTTGGGACAGATGGATATCGGGGAAAATAAGGACACCCCCTTTTTTCAAGCTGCCCCTGGGCAGTCACTGAATCAAGCTCCAGCCTGGCAGCCAAGACGATCCGCGTTCACCCGGAACCGCAATCCAGATGTCCACCCCCGTCCGTTTGCTTTAATTTCCGCCGGATTACAGACACAGAATGCTTCCCGGATAATGCAATCCACTGTCCCACCGGCGTAACATTATCTGCTTACTGTTAAGGCTAAAAAGCTTCCCCTCCTCAGAGGGAAATGCAAAAGATCAATAAAGGAACCGGGCCGGAGTTTAGATTTGTCGCCAGAGTCCAATAAAAGCCTGGCCTGGGTCCTGCTGCTTGGCCGCAGCTGGCTGTTCGTTGTCGTTGGAGGATTTGAGCAAAAGAAACCTTATTGTGATGCCACTGCCTTTAGCTGTGCTACGCTATGGGCCCAATTGAGTATGATTCTGACTGGTGTCTACTGTTGAAATAACGAAGGGACTGATCTGGCCCCTTCGGACTCAGGAGCTACAACCCAGCGTTAAGGAGGGATGAAGAGGGGGACCTGTGGAGTCCGGTGCTCGCCAAAGCCTGGGTCAGCCGTCACACGATCGGAATGCCCCTAGAAACAAATTTCAGGGCCACGACTTTCCAGTGAGGTCCTCTGCAGGCCTCAAACCACCTCCGCAGAGCGAATACCTGCTTTGGCAGAGATGTTGGCCACCACCAGCTCACTAATGCAACAGAAGTCAGATCATGGTTCCTGAGAGATTCACCTAAAGAACCATAGCGTGTGGTTCCCAAGGCAGAAAGAGACAAATACATGGGCGGGGTCGTAGCTGAAAGCTGACTGGACCCCAGAGTGCTCCCTGCCCTGTCACTCCTCATTTCAAAACACATCATAGCCCCACTTAACACCTCTGTTGCATTAAGAACCTGCGACCCCAGTTCAGCCTACCAAACCCTCTCCCTCCTCAGCAGGGGGTGCTACATGCATGGCCAGGGACACACCTAAAGCCACGAGCACTATGTGACTGGGCCGGGGAGGGGGGATCGGTTGACGAAACTTAGCTCCAGGACTAAAGCCCCACCCACGCTGTGCCACTCGCTTGTTTGCTGTTTGTTTTTTTTCTTCCTATCTCTCTGTGCTTAAATTAGTCTGCAGACAGGGAGAGAAGATGGTGGGTCTTTGAAGAGGTATGTAGGTCACCTATTACGCAGCAGTCCTTGAATAGAGAAGGATATAGAAGGGTTTGGTCCCACAGGCTCCGTTAAAAAGCCCAGAAATAACCCAACCCCCCCACATAACATGTCTCCTTCAGCCTACAATTGGGCAACAGATTTTTATTTTATGTTCAATTTTTTTTTTACCCTACCCCTTGTCATGCCCATACACCGGGGGGGGGCATCTAAGCGAAGCAGCCGTACTGCAAGCCAACGGATGACAGCAAAAAATAAACTTTACTCAGAAGTGAAGAACCTCCCCCCCCCCCCAAAAAAAAGCAGGCTGACCCGACCCCCTGCAGGAAAGCCCAGCACTTCTTCCTTTTCCTTTCCATGCCCCAAAAAGAGCCGCCCCACCATCTGTAATTCCCAATTGCCTTAAACTACTGTGCTAAATGACAGGTAGTCAATGACCTGCCCCTCTGCCTGGAACATCTCCAGCCGGCACCGCGACCGGCTCACTTACTGCAGGAAACTTCCTGTTAGATTGGGGAGGGGGGGGGATTGCTGGATGGAAAAAGGGGGAGGACGGAGGAAGGAGAACGGGGGAACCACGTCCCACACCTTATTTACACGTTGTGGCCAGCATGACAGGTAATTTTGGGTAATTCTCCCCAGGCCCGAAGGCAGGAATTGTGGGGACGAAGATGGAGGCTAGGGGGGGTAATGGGAATGAGGGAACAAGGCGGGAGGGGGGGGAGTTGCGTGTTCAGACTACCTGACTGTGCTCACAGAAGAGTGGAAGGGAAAGTAAATGGGGCTTCAAGATTCCAATCTGGACGGGAGAGGAAGCATGATGGGGAAGGGGGGGGGGGGGGTGGCGGTGCTGCTGACAGATTCCGACAATTTTATTTATTGCTGCTGTAGAGATATCAAAAGCAGTTTTTAATTCAATTTCTTTTCCCCCATTTAGCCCGGAAAGATCAAGTGAGTTGGGAGGAAGGAGAAAAACAAGCCGATCTTCAGATATATTTATGCCCTCAATTCACAGACTTGTTTATATCCGTCTTTCTCACCTCCCCCTCCGAGGATAGTGCCAGCCCATCGCTCTGTGCTCACCCGTCCTTCAGCATCGCGTCTTTCAGCTCCCAGCCAATCAGAACGTGATCGCTAACTTCCCAGAGACTGAGTGTGAACACCTGATCCGGCTGCACAGCCACAGTCCCGGCTCCAGAGGATGGGGAGGCAGCCCTCTGCAGTTGCCCGGAAACCGCTGCCTCGACATCTCCCGCAAAGTCATTCCTCCCCCCCTCCAGCTGTGCATATCTGCTGTCCCTGATTTGACCTTCCCCCCCCCCCACTCTCTCACACTGTGTGTTCCATCCTGTCCGCAACCTGACCCCTCCCTCTGCAGGTCCGAGGGCGGAATAAAAAAGTGAACCACTTCAAGGGGGGTGTCTTCACACCGTGTAAAGAGATCGAGGAGAGACAGGGTGAGGGAGCAAAAGATGAAAAACGACCGCAATAAAAAATAATCAGATAGGAAGCGGGGGGGGATACTTCCACTGCTCCAGTGAAGCATGTAACTGTCGCAACGGAAACTGCAGTCCAGCAGGCAACAAGGCTGAGCACTGCAGGCCAAGGGGATTGGGAGAGGCCTTAAAAAATTCATTTTAACAGAGATGAATCCATCCACCCTAAAATGGCAAACTGGTCAGCATGGTGGGCGAGCTCTTCACACCTCACGCCCACAGCCTCGGGAAACCACAGGAATGACACCCAGCTTACCCAACAAACTGTGAAATGCCGGCGAGCCCGGGATTCTCCTCACCACAACGCGCCTGGATGCCAGAATCCGAGAAGCCGTAACATGAGAGGGCAGGATATAGAGTCAAAACCCACACAGCTACAAGGTAGGCAGCAGAGACACACACGCTACTACAACAGAGGCAGAGCAAACAAAACTAGAACTAAAACAAAAACAAATTAATGGCCAAAACAACAACAGAGAAAACACACTGGGCTGAAGCACACGTAAACGCTGAGTACAAGAACACACAAAATACAGAAAGCTAAAATAGAAACAGTCAAACTAAAAACAAACAAAATACACCGATAAAACCAAGTGAACAGTTAAAGGAAGACTAGACAAGAGACAGAGCAAAAACACAAGTGAACTGTCAAAACAACAAAGTCACCGAGCTAAAACAGAAGCAAACTCTCAGTACCAGAACACACAAATAACACAGAGCAAAAACATAAGCGAACAATCAGTATAAAAAACATACAAAATACACAGAGCTAAAACTGAAGCAAACTAAAACAGACAAAATACAGAGATAAAACACAAGTAAACAGCTAAAACAAGACCAGACAAAGTACGTACACCAAAAACACGAACAAGAAAACCTGCCAAAACAAGAACAAAAAAAACACACAGAGCTAAGGCAGTCAAATCAAGAACAGACCTAAAATAAAAGTAAACATTCAAACCAAAAACAGACAAATACACACATCTACAACGCAAACAAGCAGCTAAAACAAGAACAGACAAAACACAGAGAGCTGAAGCAGAAGGGAACAGCCAAAACAAGAACAGACAAAACACAGAGAGCTGAAACAGAAGGGAACAGCCAAAACAAGAACAGACAAAACACAGGGAGCTGAAGCAGAAGGGAACAGCCAAAACAAGAACAGACAAAACACAGAGAGCTGAAACAGAAGGGAACAGCCAAAACAAGAATAGACAAAACACACCCTGCCAAAACTGGAGACAGAACAAGAGAGGGGGAAAATGCCAGGTAACAAATCCATATCAGACTTAATTTCAAAACCTCTCATTACTTTTTCCTCAATACGCTACAATCCACGTGCATTAATATTTAAAGCCAGCTGTTTTTCTGATGTCAATCGAGACTCCCAGTTTCGGGTGTCCCCTTTCGCAGTCCATGTCCATTGCAGGACCTCCTTTGCGCCCTTCTGCCTCGGCCAAGCTGTCCCACAGAAGAAATGGAGCCAGTGCTCTCACCAGTTCCCAGTTCTGATCCAGACAATGTTTTTCCACTTTATAAGGGAGATACATAAGACCAAGAAAGGGTATAAATTTGTCCAGGCAGCAGAGAGCACATTTTTAGGCCCAGGACACACAGTAAACTGAACAATTGGCCAGAACCAGTGATATATTCAAGGGGAAGCCTAGCTTGATGCTGAGCTTCATTTGCTTACATACAGCAACTGACATTGGGGGTGACTTGGGATTTGACTGAGACCAAAGGGTAGGCGGGCAGTCTTCAGGCTTCTGACTCCTCCCACTCCTGCAGAGAAAATTCCAACTCTGTACACTGCCCACATCAACAGCAGCATGTAATATTCATAATTACCTAATTAATATTCATGCAAACCCAACAAGCCTTGACGTGAAGGGCACTATAGACTGGTTATAGTCACGACCCTCCAATCTGCACTCAGGTCATTTCTCGGGGGGACCCCGTTCTGGTAATATCAGGGCTCCCCACACACAGCCTGCCTGACAGATGGCCCTAATTTCTGGCGGAGAGCAGCATGCGTGAAACACAACAGGCATGAGCGCGGGCTGGGACCTGCGGGAGAGGCCGGAGGTGATACACACGCCTCCCCCCCATGGAAGATCGAGGGCCGGCCAGGCAGCAGGAGGGGGTCACACCCTTAAACATGGGTAATGATTAACAGTTTGCAAACCGCCATGCAGGGAAACCAATGTACCGCTTTTTGTCCTGAGCAGAGCCTTAACTGAGTAAGCTTGGCCGAGCTGTTGGCTACATGCCAGATTTGAACTTCGCATCCCCGGGCAACTCTAGTGTTCCTGTGATGCAGTCCTCATAACTGCTAACACTCATAAATGCTAACAGAAACATCAAGACAAGAACGTGTCCTTCTAGTCAGCTGGAAACATTGGCAAACTCAAAACAAGTTTTTACAATGACAGTTCTCAGATGGGCAAGGCAGTTCCAGTCTCACGTGGGGGTGGGGCTGCTTGAATCATGGTTAACAAAAAAGGGAAGGTTTAATAGACCAAGGAGCGCCATTAGTGAATCAAGTGATAGCAGCTTATGGCTGTCATCATAGTAGCAGGAATGAAAGTGGTCCTGGGATCTGTATTTAGATGCTTGGCTTCCCACGACTTTTAATAAGCTGGACATTTGAGTGCAGTAACTCAGGTTCACAGCAACTATAACAAGGCCCCTAGTGGACTGGAATTAGGGCAGAACCCTAGCTGCTTAATGTGTACATCCGCTAACACACAGGATCGCACACCGGTGTTACGTCTTCCGCTGGATGCTACAGCCAATCACAGCGCTGCGATGTCACTCCAACTTCCCAGACCACATTAAACACTCCCCATATTCACCGATGAGCCGTCACAACATCCCTTAACGAGTGACCTTCTCAAATACAGCTTGTGAGGCCAGTCAGAAAGGGCCGTCGCCGACTGCCGGACTAACTTAGGGGTCCCAAGCGTGTTCATTAGCGTGGGAAAACACGGCATAACGTTACGCTAACAGATTACCTACCGTATGGCATTAGACTACATGAGGGGCCCGACCGTGTCCCGCTAACACTGCGGCGTTCCCCTTAATGCCTCGCAGCTCGCGTTCCTGAGCCACGAGCTTTCGTTGCAAGGGGGAGTCACATGGATGCTAACGGCTTATTAAGTGGCGGTGTCGTGACCCCCACCGTGTTAGCAACGCCTCAGCTGCTGTATGGACCCTGGGGGTTCCGGGTTAGCGCTGACCCCGGGCCTTCTGTACCACCCTCTCCCCCCTGCTCCGCTGTCAGCTGTCTGCTCTGACTGCCAACAGGTTAGCGCTGTTCCCGGGTGCACAGCCCCCCCCCCCGCCCCTGATTCCC
>JAODUD010000134.1:12725700-12745484 GCA_026784285.1 Stomatorhinus walkeri
CACCTACCTATTGGGGTCCTTCACACCAATTGCTCCAGGGACTGGCTGACCCTACTGTCTCCTCTATACCAGTTCCAGGAGGTGTCCTCCTGAGATGCTTTTCCAGCTGTCCTGATGAAGGTCCCTTATATATGCTGAGCATTCATTGGCCGCTTTTCCTTCACTCTCTGCTCACGCTCCAAAACTATTTCCACTGTTTCAGTCAGGTGGTCAGGTCATGTGATGCGACACTATCACTCTCACTCACCTTTGACGGTGGCTTGGCAAGTCCCAATTTTAGACTGGTACTGTATGTACCAGGCCATGACATAATGGTAGCAAACAGTTTGAGCAGTGCAGGTCAGACAGAAACGGAGACAGAGACTGGAAACATAGTAGATTACTCACCAGTCCCAGTAAAGAGACTATGTGCTATTAATTCTGCCACAAAACATATACAAAGCTGCAGACACTATTCAACACTTTCAAGAGAAGGTGGCCACGGAACAAAAGAGACACACCTGTACAAATAATGCATTGTTACTCCTTTCAGGAGAAGCTGAGTTGTTGGGGCCAACCTGCTTGTTGTGAACTTCGTTTTCCCATGACCAGTAATCCAAGCAAAGAAGCCGTTTTGGTGCTTGATGCAAATTTCATTAACGTAAAGTATGTAGTAGAATAGGCCTATATTACTCATTGAATTTCAATATAGGCAAGGATGGACACAACTGGTTCGCAACTACACATTCACCTTTAAAACAATATGCGTGACAATCGATTGTTTGTAAAAATGCAAATGCGTACTTATTTTATTTGCATGTGCACTGCTATGACAAGAAAATACCTTGCATTTTAACCTGTATACCGCAAATGAAATAGTGGCATATAAAGACTGAAATGCATTATATTTTGTTTTCATATCAGCGTAAATGCACATATTACGCATTTACACGGTTACCACAATCGATTGTCGCACGTATCGTTTTTAGAGGTGAATGAGTACTTTGATGGAGTACTTGCGTACCAGTTATGTCCATCCCTGTTTATAGGATAGAAAGAGTAATTAATAAACAGCAGTGCTGTGCTCTAGAACTTCTGAATTAACTTGATACCCAGCTAGTAGCTTTCTAGTTCATTTCAACAGGAATACTCAGACAATGGCATCTAGTGATTTATCATATATGCATGACTTAATTAGCGACAAATCAGGCTAGCGACTTTGGTACCTAAGAATAAATTAATTTCTATCAGCTAAACGTAAGCGTTTTATAGTTGCTCAGTACTGCGCAGACACAAACGAGACTCGCTCACTCACACACAGAATAAAAGCACCTACGTAAGATGGACTTCCTGATAGAGAAACAAAGAGGAGGTCCCTTTGCAAGAGGAACCGTACGTGGTGGGCAGTTTAACAAGCGGGTAAAAATGAAACGAAACAATTACAGCACACTTCACCCACGGCATATTATTTAGATAAATGACGTAGTCGGGCTATTTGCACAAGCCGCGCCGCACGCTGGGAAACATGCAAATTACGATCGGTCGGGTTTTGGCTCACTACACCGGTGTTATGCCGAAAAAGGCATCCCTGTCAGCCACCGCCACTGATTCCGTGGGAAACGCTGGGTATAAATTAAGGGTATAATGCTTCTATATCCGAGACCGATATCACGATACCAACATTTATGATATTCTGCGTCTCCGTCAGTCTTGTCAGATCGGTCATTGTGGTGTCTCGTGGCGTTTACCCCGTCTGTGAATAAACCCCGTTTCCCTTGAATCTGCCTGCTTCGTCGTCTTACCTGCTCCACGCCGCCGACACCCTGCACAGCTTCACCCAGCGTATGTGACTCATATGGACAAACACAACACTAAACATTGAACTGCAACAATAGCAATATAGGGCTATGGGGTGATGAGGTATTTCTGTACATGAACATAAATATCAAATTAAATTACAGAGGGCTACTTTGCAGCATGAAATGTGCGGTATCAAATTATTGCACATAAGGAAGTGATAGCAGCATTGGTTGAGAGTTATAAGTCAAATGCAGGTGCCAATTAAGCATATAATACTAATGGAGTTTTTGTGAGGTAAACAGGTAGTGTACCTGAATGACATTTGATTAGTTAGAGATTCATGAATGTGCTTTAAGGATTCTGATGACTTGTGGTGTGAAGGTCTTACAATCTGGCGGAACCAGCATGGATGCTTTGATACCTTTTCAATATTTAGCAATGTATTGCATCAGAAGTAAGGTTTTAACTTGGAATTGAAAGCATAATTTTATGTGTTGCTTTTGATTTATCAAATTAAATAATTGTGATACCCCTCCTGGAGTGATAATTGTGATACCCCTCCTGGTTAGGAAGCCAGCCAGGCCTGGCAGGTCCAAGCATACAGTGAGGGTCTGCTGGGAACGTCTGGCGGAATCTCCTGTCAGGAGGAGCTTCAACTCCTACCTCCAGCAGAACTTCTCCCATGTCCCGGGGGAGGTGAGGGACATTGAGTCCAAATGCGCCATGTTCCGCACCTCCATTGTGGAGGCAGCTGACCGGAGCTGTAGCCATGGTCGGTCCCTGTTATGGCGGCAATCCATGAACCCGCTGGTGGGCACCAGTGGTGAGTGATGCCGTCAAGCTGAAGAAGGAGTCCTATCAGATCTTTTTAGTCTGTGAGGCAGCTGACAGGTACCGGCAGGCCAAGCGGGATGTAGCTTCAGCAGTCGCTGAAGCAAAAATTCAGTTATGGGAGGAGTTTGGCGAGGCCATGGAAAATGACTTCTGGACGGCTTCGAGGCGATTCTGGTCCACCATTCGGCGGCTCCAGGCAGGAAAGTGGTGCAACATCAACACTGTTATGGTGAGGATGGGGTGCTGCTAACCTCAACCCGGGACGTTTTGGGTCGGTGGAAGGAATATGTCGAAGACCTCCTCAATCCCACCGACACACCTTCCAATATGGAAGCAGAGTCTGGGGACTTGGATATGGACTCCCGTATCTCTGGGGCGGAGGTCGCTGAAGTGGATAAAAAGCCCTGGTGGCCAGGCCCTGGGGGTGGATGAGATCCACCTGGAGTTCCTTAAGGCTCTGGATGCTGTTGGGCTGTCCTGGTTGACACGCATCTGCAGCATCCTGTGGACATCGGGGGTGGTGCCTCTGGACTGGCAGACTGGGGTGGTGGTCCCCCTCTTTAAGAACTCCATCAGGGCTGCCCTTTGTCACCGATTCTGTTCATAACCTTTATGGACAGAATTTCTAGGCACAGCCAGGGTGTTGAGGGTGTCTGTTGTGGTGACCTCAGGATTAGGTCTCTGCTTTTTGCAGATGATGTGGTTCTGCTGGCCTCATCAGACAGTGACCTTCAGCTCTCGCTGGGACGGTTCGCAGCCGAGTGTGAAGCGGCTGGGATGAGAATCAGCACCTCCAAATCCGAGACCATGGTCCTCAGCTGGAAAAGGGTAGAATGCTCTCTCCGGGTCGGGGATGGGGTCCTCCCCCAAGTGGAGGAGTTTAAGTATCTCGGGGTCTTGTTCACGAGTGGGGGGACGATGGAGTGGGAGATCTACAGGCAGATCGGTGCGGCGTCCGCAGTGATGCTGGCGTTGCATCGGTCTGTCATGGTAAAGATGGAGCTGAGCTAAAACGCAAAGCTCTCAATTTACCAGTTGATCTACGTTCCTACCCTCACCTATGGTCACGAGCTGTGGGTAGTGACCGAAAGAAGGAGATCGCGAGTACAAGCAGCCGACATGAGTTTCCTCCGTAGGGTGGCTGGGCTCTCCCTTAGAGAGGGTGAGGAGCTCGGTCATCTGGGAGAGACTCAGAGTAGAGCCGCTGCTCCTCCGCATCGAGAGGAGCCAGATGAGGTGGCTCGGGTATCTGATT
The DNA here is from genome assembly GCA_026784285.1 of Stomatorhinus walkeri. Lineage (NCBI taxonomy): Eukaryota > Metazoa > Chordata > Actinopteri > Osteoglossiformes > Mormyridae > Stomatorhinus > Stomatorhinus walkeri. Next base: position 12,729,569 of record JAODUD010000134.1, read on the forward strand.
AGGATGCCCCCTGGACGCCTCCCTGGTGAGGTGTTCCGGGCATATCCCACTGGGAGGAGGCCCCGGGGAAGACCCAGGACACTCTGGAGGGACTATGTCTCTCGGCTGGCCTGGGAACGCCTCGGGATTCCCCCAGATGCCAAGGACAGTACAAGCTAAAACAGAAACATTAAGTTAGGCTAAATCATTTTTACTTGGTCATACGGAACAAAACAAGGCAAGCTCTAATTTCAGTGATGGCTCATTTTCAAGGCTATTTAGTGCCAGGCCTATATGAAAAATGTACTGTTTACTGGCACTGCGTTTGCACGAGCCTTGCATGTGCTTTCCTAGCCAAACACAATTTTCTTCCTTGCTGCTGGACTCACTCACAGACACATATGGCACATACTGTATGTGTGGCACATATGTGTGAAATTTTACTAAGTGAGGAGAAGAAACGCAAACTGGAACAGGTCACAAAAAGACATATGTCTCCCGTTGTATGGAAATAATTTCCATACACATAAGATTCCACAGACATAACTGAGGAAAAGCTGCAGGCTATTCAGAGTGACCAATGCCGACCCCTGTCCATCATCAAGGGCAGCTTCCATGGGCAGACAAGCGTGTGAACTGGACCTTAGAGCAATAGAAGGTCACTTGGTCAGTCAAATTACATTTTCTGTTGTTTCACGTGGACGTGTTGAGCATTTGTGGGATGTGTGAACAAGTCCGATCCAGGTTATGTAGTCCCATACACAGCAGGGCTCCATGCACTGTGTCATGACATATTATTCATCACCCAAATTGTGTGTGTGTGTATGTATATATATATATATATGTATGTATGTATTTATATATGTATGTATAGCCTTCATTTTGAGGGTACACCAATGAGGCAAACCTTTATGACCACCCGCATGTAAAGTGAATATTTAGTATAATTTGGCCATTATTTTATTAATTAATCTTTATGTAGCTCTTGGTATTCAGCTGCATTATGGCTGTGTTATATTAAAACCAGACCTTCCTGTTTATCCTGTTGTTTTGTTTTCAGGCAGGTCACACAAGACTGTAATGTAGGCTGTGACCAGGCATTACATCATGAAATCCTTCAGGTATTAAATCACTGACCACAGGTTCTGCTCCTCGGCCTGCAGCACTAAGTGATTTTTTAGCAGTTTCTTTGTTTTATTTTTAAATTGTGTTATACATGTAATGACTGCGTGCGGGGGCGAGCGGGGAAGCAAGCAAGAGAGCCGTGAACGGGACAAACCGGGGTTTATTTAGGTCTGACAGGTAGACGGGGGAAGCACACGGCAAAACCACGTTAATGACAGACCTGGGGAAACAGACTCGAACGCGGACTAAATACTCAAGACAAGCAGAAAATAACAGGCAACAGGTGATTACAGTCAGGAAGTAAAATGAGGTAAGGAGGGGGGCGTGGCACACAGGAGGAGCGTATGGGCAGGTCATGACCATACATTACAGATGCACATATATTCATATAGAAAAAAAATCAGTTGTTTTTCCAAATTAATGACATACAAGCAATTATTTAATGTTTTTCTGAAATGATGAGATGACCATCTTGTTTTTAAGAGTAATAGTTTTCTGTTTTTCTGAATTAACTTAGTTGATTTGACATGTTGTGAAATATTAATGATTTTTAGTAGGCACAGGAGTACCTCAGGACTTTGGGTTTGTTTAGCCGTAAAGGTCATTCTGATCTGTTTGACATCGCAGTGCTTCTCCTGGATGAGTTGAAACAGAATGGCATGCTTCGCGATAATAAGCTGATGCATGTGAAATGCATTCAGGCCAACTTTGTTGAGACTCAAAACCATGTCAGACAATTGCTGCAAATACTGGATCCTCGTCGAGTACAACTCAGGGTGCGGAGTCATCTTCGGAAGCGCTTGTTTCAGAATCCACGTCCAAACTTATGCCATGTGAAATCATTTCAGATGCATCGGCATTTGTCCATGAAGCATGCCATACTGTTTCAACTGATCCGGGAGACGCACTGCAATGTCAAGTAGGTAAGAATAGGTGCCTGCATATAGTTGACAAACTAATGATGTCAAACCAAGATAAACCGGATTAATCTACATAGATCATGCATCATGAAAAACAGGAAGGTTATGTCCTTAATTCAGAAAAACAATAGATTTTTTTCTCAGATGATTGCAAGATGCTTCTGTACTACATCTAGAATTTCAAGCAATGTTAGAATTAGAAATTATAATGCATTGGCTAACAGCTGTGATTCAATTGATTGACACTTCCTGTGTGGTTATACACAATTATTCAACACCCTTCAGACAAATCAAACGAGCAGATCTAGTAAATAACACTGCGATCTATGCACTTTTCTGCTCACATCCTTTGTGTACTATTACAGTTTAGGTTGAGCATGTGTGTAAGTGCAGATGAAGTTCATCTCTGCATTGTTAGCGTTACTCAGCCGTGTGTAATTTAACCATGTGTGTCGAAAAGATTCCTACCTTCAGTGAATTTGGTGCTGGCTCATAACATGTCAGTACCAATGCCCTGTGGATGTATAGAACCACAAAGGTGACTTCATACATACATTCATCTGGGTGTCAGCCCCCCTCCCCCCCCCCCCCTTGTGGTTTTCTTGGCCTAGTTGATGACAGCCAAGTATCAGCTCAGCGTTTCAGCTCAGCCTCAGCTTGATAACATCCTGGACAAAACATTAGGATCATGAGAATAGGTGATGGAGGATGATTTCTAACAGTAAAAGGACTTACATATGTGTACTTGTGTTGTTTGTTATTTCAGAGAGTGTCTGCACCCTGTTTGACACACAGTCATGTTCTGCTCATTGTAGAAGCCCCTCAAGGCTTCTTGCCCACGGTCTCGAGCACAGTGAGCGATGGGAACCTGGTGGTCAGCATCACCTGTGCCATCAGGTCTGAACCAGCAGCCAACATCATCTTGTCCAAAGGCTCTCAGGAACTGTAAAATGGAGGGCCGTATCAGATCAGCAGTGACACCACACAGCTGAACATCACCAGCTTCAGCCTGACCGCATCTGACCTCAACACCTACACCTGCAAGCTCAGCATCGCTTTTGGACCTCTACAGAACAGCATTCAGCTGATAGGTAGGAAGAGCATCTATAGCATGAGTGAAATGCAGCATTCATCATGACTCTGTGGGCCTCCTTCAGCACCAGGAGCAGGCGAATGTTCACGTTAATGTTCCAGTATTCAGTAGTGGTAAAATCAACCAACAAGAAGTTGTACCTCCACAACCCCACCCTACCTAGTGGGCAAATTTTACTTCTACTCTTTAGCCCGGTCTCTTATATAAAATAGAGGCACAGCTCAATGAAAAGGCTGTGGCTGAGTCACACAGCATCACTCCCTAGCGATGCTGATCAGTCTGTTCAGCCGACCAAGCAGGATCTCTAATGGGAAATGCAGTGATCACACAGGTAGTGGCAGGCCAAACCAGTCTGAACACCCCACACAATCTACTCACTGGAGGGATTCAAAATGGGTCTCCTGTCAAAAACCACAAAGTATTTCTGGGAGGAAATGCCCCATTTTCTCAGCCTTGTTAGACGCCCCCCTGTGGGCGGTACAGCTCTCACCCCTGTGCTAACCATTCTCCTTTCTCTCCTAGGGAATCCCCGAGCGACATTTTCCTTCCCCTCCACAAGGACATTTTCCCCTTAATGGATAGCCACAATAGTATAAAAAGATAGACTGTTCTGCCTTACACTGATATTTTGATGATTTTATATTAACATAGACGTCTGTCTAATATTATAGTATTTGTTTGTTTCTTCTTTCTATTGTAATTATTTTTTATTCATTTAAAAAATAAACACCTCAGTATATTTAAGTACAAGTACAAGTTAAGCATGATTTAATTTGTAAGAAGCTCCCAAAAAACCCTCAGGAAAACATCCAAACTAACTCCAAGTATCGGCACTCCCTTCCTGATGGTGTGTAACTCTAGATATCTATTTGTTCAAACATGCCATGCTTTCCAGAACATTCAGTCGTGCAGTCTACCAAAAGTGACCTAAAGTTGCTTTAATGTGACACTTAGGGCCAGTTTACGCTTGGTTTTAAAATGCATCTTAGGCACTCAGATTGCAAATAGACAACACTAAATACAGATGTAAATGACCACCAAGACGCATTGTGATCTGATCACTCTAACCACTTGCTGAGGTGGTCTGTGATGCATTTGACCACATATCTTTTGTAGTGTAAACGCTAATGCATCCTCAACAAGAAAGTTACGATAACCATGCATGGGATAGTAATGAAATCTGAACACAAGTGGACAGCTGGACACCTCAGAGACACAAGATAGACACAGGGGTAAACAGTGAAGCGTCTCAGCTGTCTACTTATGATCTGATCAGCCAAGACACATTTTAAAACCAAGTGTAAACAGGGCCTTGAATAGTGGCATGGCATAAACTTAAGCTATTTATATTTTTATTTCTATTTTTATACTTATTAATAAATCACTATTAACTCTCCTGTAGCCAGTATATTGTAATATAGTGAACAGAAGAGGCTTGCAGCTGCTAAGTGAGTAATAATTATATGTTGGGAAGGGGAACTAAGGCACTCCTGTGATGGGCGTGAGAGGGGTGGCTGTAAAAAGGGAGAACGGAGATGGGGATCAGTTTATATATTATGTGATTTTATGTTGGGGATCCTTTTGATAGCCAAATAAATGCCTGGTTAGTTGAACACAAACATGGTCCTTCCATCACCTTCTTAAATGTGCAGCCGCAGACCAAGTCCCTGTGATAAAAATGTCTTACGTCGCATTTTAAAAGCTACACCAGGGGTCACTAGCATGGTGCTCACGGGCACCCGGATGCCCCCAAGGATCACAAGAGTTGCCTACGGACCTGTTCTAAAAATAGTACAACTCAACAGTGAGCAGCCTCTAAAATGTAATAAGTTTAAAGTTTAATAAGTTTAGGAGGGTATCCCTTCCTAAGGCTCCGTACCCGAGAAGTAGCTCTCAATTTCAAAAAGGTTGGTGACCCCTGCTCTATACTGGCACACTTCAAAGACAGTGGCAATGCATTGTACAAAGTGGGAGCGAAAAATCCCAAAGCTCAGTCATCAGGAGTTTTCAGGCCGGCATATAGGACAGCTTTTGTTCCCATGACCTTAAAGCACGCACAGGGTGCTGCAGATAGAGTAAACAAAGGCTGTGAAACCAGTCTTCTGTAACGGGCTGACGACTCATTCATTGTGTGCAGTGTGAGGTACTCTGAGTGTAGGACTAGGCCTTATCTAGGACTATCTAATGTGGGACTATCTAGAGCTTAAGTGCTGTAGTTAATTACTAAAATATGGTAACAAATGAGCCCATGCTATTACTGTCAGTATATTACAAACAGTAATATTCACACCGGCCCTGCGATGGGCTGCCCCCCCATCCAGGGTTGTTCCCTGCCCCGTGCCCATTGCTTCCAGGTAGGCTCCAGACCCCCCGTGACTCAGTAGGATAAGCGGGTATAGGTAATGGATGGATGGATGGAATATTCACACAGGATTGAGAAGTGTTCCCCAGTTCCAGTTTACTGCTCAAACACACCTTATAGGGCTCCAGACTAACTTTACTGCTGGTGGCGCTGCTGCTGCCAGCTTTCTCAGTTCATCGCACCAGCACATTATTTGGTCACACCCTCTTTTTGATGCAGCATGGTATTAATCTACATATTGATGAATTGATGTCCTAATTTGCATGCCCTGGTTTTTGTATTGATGAAATTCTGGCTCAGGACTTGATATACCCCCTTCAATTAGTGAGGGTTAGGGGCTTCATATCTCTGTCAATGTAACAATTCTTGAATAATAGTTACTTTACAAATAAAGGCACCTCTAACCGCTACCCATTACAGTCTGCTAGCCTGGAAGATAAGGGAAAAGTCTATTTATTACCAGTTTCTAACCAAACAGTACTGTACACTTTGCATGTGTCACATTCGCTGGGTGAAGCGGTGCAGGGTGTCGGCGTCGTGAGGCAAAGAGAGGAGTAAGCAGGCAGGGAATCGGGGTAAATGGGGTTTAATCTCGTAGAGCAGGGTAATCACAGGAACATCGGGGAAACGCCACAAGACACCACAATGACGGATCTGACAAGACTGACTCAGACGCAGACTAAATACGTAAGACGGGCATGAAACTAATACGTAATATTTCATTGTTATTCAGACAGCTGCGTCAGTGAGGCTGACTGCCGAGATGAAAATGCGCGGCTTAACCAAGCAAAGACATTTACTGTTAAAGATGTAGTATGCACTTATACGACCAAATTGTATGTATTACTAACGTTTATATATTATGTGATTTTATGTAACCCAAATCAGTTTCACCATTGGTTTTGGCTTATGCGTCGTCTGCGTCTGCTATGCGTGTCTGCTACCTAACCCGAAAACGTAAAGCGCGAACGTGAAGGAGGTGAATTACTGTTCTTGCAAAATATTTTAATCTGAACATTAGCTTTAATAACCTAACTCTCATTCCATGGCAAGCCAAATTTTCTTTTATTAGTACAAGGCTAACTCATATTGGATGTATGAATTTCATACTGCTACATTGTAATTGCAGAGATCTGTAATGAAAATTTTACTAGTAAAAACTCAATTAAGGATGTGGGCATGGAATTCTTACTAATCAAAATGTATTTACAAATATCTACAATAGGAATTCTTACTAAAAAGAATTGAATTATAGAGCTCTACCATATGACGTTTTACTGGTAAAAAATGAATTTATGGATACTTGAGGCAAAAATACAACGGAAGGTACACTATTTTGCTAAAAGTATTGACTCCGTCCAAATAGTTGAATTCAGGTGTTCCAGTCACTTCCATAGCCAAATGTATATAAAATCAAGCACCTAGGCATGTAGACTGCTTCTACAAACATTTGCAAAAGAATGGGTCACTCTCAGAAGCTCAGTGAATTCAAGCGTGGTATCGTGATTGGATACCACCTGTACAATAAGTCCATTCATGAAATTTCTTCACTATTAAATATTCCATAGTCAACTGTTAGCGCTATTATAACAAAGTGGAAACAATTGGAGCAATAGCAACACATAAAATCACAGAAGTGGGACAACGCATGCTGAGGCGCGCAGTGTGCAGAAGTCACCAACTGTCTGCAGAGTCTTATAGCTACAGACCTCCAAACTTCTAATGGCCTTCAGATTGGCTCAAGAACAGCGTGCAGAGAACTTCATGGAATGGGTTTCCATGGCTGAGCAGCTGCATCCAAGCTTTACATCACCAAGTGCAATGCACAGCACTGGATGCAGTGGTGTAAAAAAAAATGCTACCACTGGATTCTAGAGCAGTGGAGATGAGTTCTCTGGGGTGATGAATCATGCTTCACTGTCGGCCAAACCAATGGACAAGTCTGGGTTTGGCAGTTGTCAGGAGAACAGTATTTGCCTGACTGCACCATGTCAAGTTTGGTGGAGGGGGGATTATGGTTTGAGGTTGTTTTTCGGGGGTTGGGCTTGGCCCCTTACTTCCAGTGAAAGGAATTCTTAATGCTGTAGCATTCTAAACCATTTTGGACAATTTCATGCTCCCAACTTTGTGGGAACAGTTTGGGGATGGTCCCTTCCTGTTCCAACATGACTGTACACCAGTGCACAAAGCAAGGTACATAAGGACATGGAGAAGGGAATCTGGTGTGGAGGAGCTTGACTGGCCTGACCTCAACCCAATAGAACACCTTTGGGATGAATTAGAGTGGAGATTGCTAGCCAGGTCTTCTCATCCTACATCAGTGCATAAAATCACAAAATGCTCTCCTGGAAGAATGATCAAAAATTCCCATAAACACACTCCTAAAGCTTGTGGACAGTCATGCCAGACGACTTGAAGCTGTTACAGCTGCAAAGGGTTTGGCCAACTCCAGATTAAAGCCTATACATTAAGAATGGAATGTCATTAAAGGTTATGTGTGTGTAAAGGCAGGTATCCCAATACTTTCGACAATATAGTGTATGGCTAGTAAAAATTGAATTCTTACTAGTAAAAATTATATTCATATTCTTATTAGTAAAACTTGAGTTTTTACTAGTAATAATATTATTTTAATAATAAAAATTAAGTTATGACGAATAAGCCTTATACGAATAAAAGAATATTTCGCTTGTCATATGTCTGTCTCTCTTTTGCTCTCCCTCTCCACCAGCCTCCTACTCTGTCTTGTCATTTTGTTTTTTTTAATAATCAGCTACAGACGGTTTCGGCGTTTTCCCATCATTGCGCGTATATGTACGTACTCTCGAGTGCAGGGAAGGGGAGACCAGGGAAATAGAAAAAAACTTTCAATCACAATTGGCGCAGGGCCAAAACATCCTAATGATTATCATACACTGGCACAGATGCGACCAAGTGAAATTTAAAATCGCTCGCTCTTAATAAAAGGTCCCACATACGACCATTTCGGTCGCAGTCCATAGCCTTGCTTTATTAATCTCGCCAGTTAATTCCCAGAAGCAGTAGGTGTGTTTAAGCAGGGAAATCTCGACGATGTCTCGTCCCTGGCCCTCCAGGACCGGAACCCTGGCATAGAGGATACCATACTCTGATGTTTCGCGATCCTTATAGCACTGGGCTGATCCCATGATCGCCTCTCATACTGCGGTATACGGCTCATGAGCCCAGGCAGGTGAGTTCCGCGTTGACGGGTGGAGCGAGGCGGGGCGGTATTTTAACATCCACGCCTGAAGGAAACTCCGGAGGCGACTGTACATATGTAACGAAGATACATGTGAAGATTATGGTAATTCAGCTGCGGAAAAACTGATATTTCAGTGGTCAGTAAGACACGGCGTTTAAAGGCGCGATGCCGGTCGACCGCGGACAACACATGCGGCGTGTTTGCTGGGGAGTCTTTATCGGTATACTGTTTGCAGGTAAAAAAAAGTGACCATATTTTCTTTATTGCAGCTCTAAACAACCATTAATACCTAGATATATAAAATGGACTGAATAAGTGGACCCATCGGGCTCCTGATTGTCGGTCTTCCAATATTCTTTATTCGTGGAAATCTGATATTTTGTGAGCTCGTCACTGATTAATTTGAGGGGGGATCTTTTTTTTGACCTCTTAGACATTATTACAATTGCCAATTATTACAATTGGTAGTGAATGAAAGTTACATTTTCAAGTAATATGTAAATATTACTTGATAATACATTCTAATAAATTAATTATCAACCTCCACAGGTTCTGCAAATTGCGACCCCACTCTCACAGTCCAGAGCCCCTCTACGGTCATTACCACTGGGGGTAGCAATGCGATTCTGAGCGTGTCCTTCGCTGGAGCCGAGAATCCCATAATAGAGTGGTCTGTGGGCGCATTAGCTATCGTGACCTGGATGAACCCCAGTCCCCCACAAATCGCCCCTAATTACATGGGTGTCGTATCGCTGATGCCCAATGGCTCGCTCCTATTCAGCAACGTACAGAAGAATTACAGTGACACTTACACCGTGAGCGTCAGGAAGACTGGATTTGTTTCTACGACCGCTAGTGTCACTCTCCAAGTACTTGGTAAATACGCCGAGGTTAGCCGATCGGTTATTTGATTTTTGACTCTTGTGTATATATGTGAGCAAAATAGTGGTGCCTTACATATGCGATGTCTACATTCGTTCCGCTGCTGTCGTTGCCTTCAAATGTCAAAGCCGTTTGCATCTAGTGATTACGAAGAATCGCTGTGTGTCTGAATTATGAGGTTTGCGAGAACAAGAGGCTGAAAAGCAGTGGCGGATTTTTAAAAAATCACAGGCTAGCAAAAAGGAGTCGAGAGATTTTGGCAAGGTGGCATTGGGAGGGCGGTTAGTGGGAGTTATATAGGAATACGATTGTACTTCCATAGATAAATGTACTCAACAAAAGATCCACAAATATATTTTTACAATATTTATTTTTACATTATGTTAATTGACACTTCCCCAAGTTTCTTAATAATCGACAACTAGAACAGAGCAGCGTTCGTGCTGCCCCCTGCAGGTCCGCTGCTGCTGAAAAGCTGCAGATTATGACGCCTTGAGCGTCACTCTCCAGCTGCACACGGTAACAGGCTAACTGCTGCTGTAACTCGTTTTAGTCACATGTTACTGATGGAAACGACGTGACACCGCGGAATCCGAACTGCATGGAAACTGGTCAATAAATACCCATCGTTAAAGACGGATTCCAGTATTCGATTTTCCACATGTAACGTGTGTGGTTGTGTGTGTATACAAAACAAAACTGCATATATAACTTAAATAAGTAGACAAGGCAGATGAGAGTAATGGCACAGAATGTAGGTAGGGAAGGCTATAGCGGGACTGAAATACTTTAAAATGAGGGAAATGGGTGCTTATTAGCAAAAGGTTAAAACCGAATACTTGTCATCCAAAAACAAAGACATCCATCTTCCAAACAGCTTATTCTGGTTGTGGGGGAAGTTGGTATGGATCCCGTCCCAGGCAGGACAGGACACGGCTGGTGTGTATTGTGGGCGCCATGCCAGCGCTGCAGTCATGCTGTTACGCCGTGTTTTGAAAGGCGATACTTTTGTTCGTTACACCCTAATCAACACTAAAGCGTTTAAACTAGGTGATGCGACAAGTGAAGTTTGTAAGACTCCGTCAGCTGTAGAATGGTTATCGGAGAGCTTGTCTTGTTCTAACTGCCTTTATGGGACACGGAGAGACTTCCTCGGCTCCTTCTATACGGTATTCAGTGTCACTCAAATGCTGAAATCTATTTTGCCATATTTTTCCTAGTCTGCTAGGAAGAGAAACAGAAGCAAATGCAAGAAGTCTGCCCCCTTCCCATTAATTGGATCCATTTAATCAGATTCGTCACCTAATCAAATCATAAGTAAATGGGCTGGATAAGAGCAGGATGCTGGAAATTGGAACCTTGATTTCAGTACGGTAGAACCTTGGAACTAGAACGCCTGTAACTCAACCAACTCGGACATCAAACGGGTCTGTCGAATTTTTTTCGACTTGTACCGCTACCGAAATCATGTAACTTTACCATTCCTGCTGAAACATGTATGGGCGAGAGGCACGTTTATCTCTACCAATTCGGACCTCGAACAGGTTGGTCGAGAAATATCGAACCACAATTACAACTGAAAACTCAGAACAAAACAAAACAGACCCGGATTGTGACACGTCTTCCCTTCCAAACGATAACCCCCCCATCCCTCCTCCTCCTCCTCCTCCTCCTCTCCACCTGCCACTTCCGGTTTGCCGTCAGCTCACCTCAGTACAGTTAAAGTGCACTGAAATTGTCATTCATTTAATGTTTATTGCTTTTGTATGTGTGCTTTTTCATGTATATATGATTTTCATATTGATTGTAGGTAGATAGGTTTAAATAGGCAATCATTTTGGCCCTGCAATGGATTAAATTCATTTACATTATTTCAAATGGGAAAAGTCGACCTGGACCTCAACCAGCCTTCTGGAACGAATTAAGTTTGTGTTCGCAGGTACCGCTGTATTTCTGAGATTTTCCTTTTCCTCCTCTACAGCCCAACCTGTTTGCTCAGTTCAGAGCACAAATACAAATCTGAATTACACCTGTCAGACGCCAGGAGACATCAATTCAATGCTGTCCTTCCCATATCTGAACCAGACCATCACTACGAATGGGAGCTTAAGCCTTGTAGTTCCAGCAACTGACGCTCTCAATGGAATGCAAATATTTTGCACAGCTAATCAGATGAACATCACGCAAAGCTGCAGCGTGACAGCTAGTAAGTGCATGTTTGGTACGAATGTTAAGCGTAGAGTATATATCATACATCTGTCCATCCTTCTTCCTATTCCTTCCTGTTTTTCTTGGGCATGTGGTTGAAGCCAGTCAGGGTTAAATCTCCTGTAAATAACCACAATTCTGTGTTTATTCCCCTTCCTTCCTAAATACCTCCATGTTCTCCGGCTTCAGAAGGAACTCTTTATATGTTCCTATGCAGTATGGAAAAATATGGAATTTAATTTTGTTGTTTTCCATGTATGTTAAGGAAAACAGATAGTATGGAAATAAATATCACAACAAATTGGCCTATTATGTATTCTTAAACAATATCTGAATTTACTTCATTGATGTTCATGATGAAATCACAGATGTGAATTGGTTGTCAGCACAAGAATGTACACAGGGCACAGACTGAAAAGCAATGTGCCAAACCAAGCAGTGGGGGTGTGTATGTGGGGTGCATGCTGGAAAAATCATGCTGGAAATATTGATGTAGCCTTCCTTACAATTTGCAGCACTCACGATGGGGAAAGGCATGTTTTCATCTGGTCGGCTTGCCAGTCCCAAAAATTGGCTCAGGATCAGAAATGTGACCATGAAGGATAATTATGAAGTATTTGTGAAGCTTGAACATTAGCATGCTAGCAGTTATTAGCCACATGGCGGGCAGATGCACTGCCATTTAGACACAGCATGTACTGTACTCTACTGAGAGCAGCTACATTTTTCAATCAGAGTAAATTACAGTAAGTTTTGCAATATTTGCTTTAGCGAGAAGCACCATGTGCCATGCATCCAAGATCTATTTATACCATAAAATGTAATATCCTAAGGTTTTACAGAGATGTCTGGAAAAAGTGCAGAATTTTTAGAATCCGGTCAAGGATGCTGTCGAACCTTTTAGTGATCAGGAACGAGGATTCACACACTGGTATGATTTGATATACGAATTTCCCCAATTTCAGTAAAGTCTTGTATGCTTTTCTGTTTCAGGCCTGGGACTGAGCAGGGCGGCCATCCTGGGCCTTGCTATCGGAATCCCCTGCGGGTTCCTCCTTCTCATCATCCTCATCGCTCTCATCATCCTCTGTGTCGTCTACTGCAGACGGAGACGTGAGCCTTTTTTAACATAATGCTTGGGCCTCCTCTTCCTGTCCCTCATAGTGAGAGCTGTCCGTTCTTTGTTTTGTAGGCCGACAGCCTAAGTATCCTGCCCCCAGCGATAAGAAGGTAACTGATAAATTAGAACATTAAATGCTTTAATTTCCTTGCTTCACATATGGCCACAATGGTTACTGTACTATTACTGCCTGAATGATGATGGTATTTATTCAAAAGCAGATCAGAAAATTACATATCAATGCAAGTCATATTTTATTATGGGGGTGCAGTTTGTGATTCAGTGGGTTAGACCTCTGTGTCTGTAATTAGATGGTTGCCAGTTCAAATCCCATCTTCAGGAGATTAAGTTCTGTTAGATCCTTGAACTCTCAAAATGCTCCATAAATGATTGACCTTGTGTTCAGACTCAAAATGACTCTCCCAACTGTATATATAATTTATAGTTATAAATCAAATTCACAAAAACTTAAAACTAAACAGACTACAAGGGGTCAAACAAAAGCAGGAGGGTAAAACAAGAACTGAACTGGCAGGAACTGGACAGAAGTACAGGGTAACACCAATACAGGGTCCAGAAACAGATCCAGGAACCATCCAGTACAATGTTCACTAGCCTCTGAGACGTGGCTGGGGCATTTCAGAGCCCAAAAGGCACAACTGTGTACTGTATTAACCAATCAGGTGTGACGAAAGCAGAGAGGTCAGAGGTACATAGAGGTACATAGAGGTACATAACACTCACACAATCTGCTCACTGGAGCGATTCAAAATGGGTCTCCTGTCAAAAACCCCAAGGTATCTCTGGGAGGAAATGTCCTTTTTCTCAGCCTTGTTAGACGCCCCCCTGTGGGTGGTACAGCTCTCACCCCTGTGCTAACCATCCTCCCTTCTCTTTTAGGAAATCTCTGAGCGACATTTACCCCTCCCCTCCACAGGAATGAATTCCCCTGTCCGGATGGCGACAACAGTTTAAAGAAGAAAAACTGTACTATGTTGCACTGATATTTTGATGTCTTTATATTAAGATATTATATTTTATATTACGGTGTTTCGTTCTTTCTATGGTAATTACTTATATTCTTGTATGTTAAAAAATAAACACCTCAGTATATTTAAGTACAAGTTACGCATGATTTCATTTGTAAGAAGCTCCCAAATAAAACACAGGAAAACACCCAAACTAACTCCAAGTACACTCCCTTCCTGATGGTGTATAAATCTATAGTTCAAACATGCCATGCTTTCCAGAACATTCAGTCTTACAGTCTACCAAAAGTGACCTAAAGTTGCTTTAATGTGACACTTGGGGCCAGTTTACGCTTGGTTTTAAAATGCATCTTAGGCACTCAGATTACATCTGTATTTAGTGCTGTCTATTTGCAAACGACCGCCAAGACGCATTGTGATCTGATCACTGTAACCACTTGCTGAGGTGGTCTGTGATGCATTTGACCACATATCTTTTGTAGTGTAAACGCTAATGCATCCCCAACAAGAAAGTTACGATAACCATGCATGGGATAGTAATGAAATCTGAACACAAGTGGAGAGCTGGACACCTCAGAGACAAGATAGACTCAGGTGTAAACAGTGAAGTGTCTCAGCTGTCATCTGATCAGCCAAGACATTTTAAAACCAAGTGTAAACATGGGCCTTGAATAGTGTCACGGCATAAATGAAAGTTAAACTACTTAATGCTTAATTGAAAAAATCAATATTGACTCTCCTGTAGCCAGTATATTGTAGTACAGTGAACAGAATACGCTTGTAGCTACTAAATGAGTAATAATTAGATGTTGGGAAGGGGAACTAAGGCACTCCTGTGATGGGCGTGAGAGGGGTGGCTGTAAAAAGGAGAGAACAGGGACGGGGATCAGTTTGGCCCCTATATCTCAAAAACTAAAGCAGCATAAACGAAAAATGGCACAATTCAGACCAGTTTCGTTAAAAATGTGAAACACAACATATACAGGCGTTGGACAGTGAAACTGGAACCATGAGCGTAAATTTCATTTAACAGTAGGGGGGGACAATAACTATAAAATATCTCATGAGCAATTTTTGAAGGGGACACAAATAATACAGTCAAATTGTACTTATAAAGATATGTCCTTTGCCCAATAAACTCCTCGTGTGGCATAAGCTCACGGTCCACATAGCGCAGACAGAGAGTAGGTTCCTCTACTCTCACTATCTCAGAACACACTGATTTCTGAAGCAGAAAAAATGCAGGAAAAGATGTTTTCCATAATCATAACAACTAACTTGTTTAAATTACACTTGTTAAATTGACAGATCATACTGTAAATTGGTGAGCCTGTAATGTTCAACTGCTGAACAGCCACAACTCCGAAAACATTAAATTGTTCACCTAAAAAATACATTCTGTCATAATCCCTTCAATAAAAGCACAACACACTTACCTGACACTGTACATCTGATTGACCCTGTTCTACCTGTCCCTCAATAATTTCTGTCTCCTTTCCCTGCGATTGATATTGTGACATTGGTATTTTCATAAGCACCTATTCTTAAAGCCAAATTGCCTTAATATGTGACCTTTTTGTACTTACTTTGGTGTCTAGGTGAACTGAAAAATGCCCATTTTCCTTTTCTCTTTCATTTTATCTAGCCTATGACACTGCAAAGCAAGGCAACTTCATTTATACTGTAGCACATTTCATACATAATGGTCATTCAAAGTGCTTTACATAAAGTAAAACTATCAAAAAATAATCACAACAATAAAAACAAGGAATTAAGAAAGGTTTAAATTTTTTTTTTTAATTATTAAGAACAGAATAGAAATAGATTATACAAAAAAATACAATGGGGTCAGTTCGGAGGTAGCAGTGCTCATTTAGTAAATGCACAGCTAAACAATATGCTAATTGTGGCTGTTAATGTTAAGTTAAATCACAATAAACAAATAAAACAATGCATGGGAAAGCTTTGGCGTGTTCGTTGCAGTGCACTATGCAACAAACTATTGTAAATAAGCT
>JAODUD010000134.1:12770761-12781450 GCA_026784285.1 Stomatorhinus walkeri
ATTCCAGCCTTATCTCCAACCCAGCAGGCACCATGGTAACGCTGACCTGGGATGTCCCCCTCACCTCTGTCTTCACAGGTAATCCCACAGGATGAAATGCCAATAACCCATGAAAATGTAGGTCTCATGCAATATGTGCAAAGGATAGAATTCTTTTAATATTGACAGTCTAGTTGGGTGTAAAATGGCTTCTTGGATATCAATGTCATAAATGCACACTGCATGTGTTCTATTGCTCAGTCACTATGTCCACCCCTCAAAAGGCTTTAATATCCAGATGGAGGGACCTGCTCTTCAGTCCAGCAATGGAACAAACCGGCGTAGAAAACGGGACACAGGAGGTTTCCAAACCATAGCGGTGTTGCCAAGCAGCGCCCGGAGCAAGCAGATCTCTGGGCTTGACCCCAAGTCCAACTACGGGTTCTGGATCATCCCCTTGGCAGGCAGTGTCACCGGGCCGCCTTCACAGAACTACACTGTTGGACCAGGTGGGCCTTTCTGACACTGAGGACAGTGATGCAGCCAATGACGAGCCCTTAATAGGAAGGGTTTTCTGTAAACTAGGTATCCACTGTTGATGAGGCTTATTTAGCTGCTGTAAGCTCCCATGTTTATCTTGCCTAAACGCCTCCATGCTCCCTCACCCAGTTCAGAAGCAAATATGTTTCCAGGATCCTGTTGAACCTGTTAGTGATCATGAACCTGGATGCAGATCCTCGTATGATATGATACATGAAGAATTTCCTTCATTCCAAAGTCTTTTGCACTTCCTGTTCCAGGCCAGGGACTGAGCAGGGCGGCCATCCTGGGCCTTGCTATCGGAATCCCCTGCGGGTTCCTCCTCCTCCTCATCATCATCGCTCTCATCATCCTCTGTGTCATCTGCTGCAGACGGAGACGTGAGCCTTTTTTAACATAATGCTTGGGACTCCTCTTCCTGTTCCTCATAGTGAGAGCTGTCCGTTCTTTGTTTTGCAGGCCGACGGCTTAAATATCCTGCCCCCAGGGCTTCTGAGAAGGTAATCTATACTCCTTTCCCGTTAAAATGATAAATTAGAACATTAAAAGCTTTATTTTCCTTGCTTCACATATGGCCACAATGGTTACTGTACTATTACTGCCTGAATGATGATGGTATTTATTCAAAAGCAGATCATAAAAGTACATTTGAATATGCTTGTATATAAGTAATTCATATTATTACATTCAATGTTTTTTTTTCCTAATCATGCGGTCTTCGTTTGCTAATTACTTTGCTGATTATTTTGTTCTGTTTTTCATTTCCCCTCCTTATGTTTAAGTTTTCTTTTAAACTTTCCCAGACCCTTTTCCTTTTTATTAGTGGGTCAGTTATGTAGGACAGAGGCACGGCTCAATGGAAAGGCTGCATCTGAGTGAATGTAGCTTGAGTCACTCGACATCGCCCCCTAATGGTGCTGGTCAGTCTTCTCAGCCGAAAATGCACGGTTGGTAATGGGAAATGCTGTGATCACACAGGTAGTGACAGGGCAAACCAGTTTGAACCCCACGCACAGTCGGGTCACCGGCGGGATTCAAAATGGGTCTCCTGTCAATAACCCCAAGGTATTTCTGGGTGGAAATGCCCATTTTTCTTGCCCTTGTTGCACGCCCCCCTGTGGGTGGTACAGCTCTCACCCCTGTGCTAACCATTCCCCCTTCTCTCCTAGGGAGTCCCCGAGCGACATTTACCCCTCCCCTCCACAGGGATATATTCCATTGATATGATGGCCACGGCTGTTTAAAGAAGAAAAACTGTACTTCCCTGATATGTTTTTATATTAACAGTGATGTATATCTAATATAACATTTTGTTCTTTGCATTGTAATTATTTATATTCCTGCATTTAAAAAATAAACCCCTCAACATTAAATAGGAGCAAAGTCTATTATTTATTTTCCAACAAGTCCCCCCCCCCAAAAAAAATAATTTTTTAAATTGGAAACATATCTCCAGGTCTCAGCATTCTCTTAATTCCTGCTGGTGTGTAACTTTTCATCCTTTAAACATGTCATCCAGTCCATTTACTGGAAATTCAGTCTTATTGTCTACCAATAGTGACTAAAGCTTCTTTAATATCATGTTTGAAATGCGACATGACGAATATAAATTAGGCTACTTAATCTTTTATTGTAGGCAGGTTTTTATATATACTGGTATCTATCGCTTATACTAACAGTGTGAATTTTTTGCACAACTGTTGGAGTAGTGTTTCCGAACCCAGTCCTCAGTGATCCCCTGACAGTCCCTTCCTTTGCTAGAAGGCAGCACATACACTACCAGTCAAAAGTTTTTGCACATTACAACACGAAATGTTCAGTTTTGCTGACAGTGGAGACAGTAAGAATGGACGGTGAAGGAACCCAACAGAGAAGCCACACAATAGGATTTCAATCAGGAACCTTCCAATCACTGGCACAGCCTTCTAACCCACTGAGTCACTTGTCCCTCAAACATAGCTCTTGTGAAGGATGCGGCTGGCTGATGAAGATAACAACTCTAAGTTAAGTTCTTCCCAAGCGAGCTTGATGGGCCGAATGGCCTCCTCTCGTTTGTATAGTTCTTATGTAACCTTGATTATCATTGTCACTTGAACAATGAAATTGAAAATGCAATCAACTTCATGTGAGGCATGAGTAATTAAAAATATATATTAAAAATATACAAATTGCACTGAATATGCAAATTGCAATGATGAGATATAAAAAATAAGAGTTTCTATTGTGAATTTAAAGCCATTATTGCTTTAAAGCCATTATTGTGGGATAAAAATTGTTTTTAGGCAATTTGTCCTGGTGCATGAGACTTTAGAAATGAATGTTATCTGTGTCAGAATGAATGCGTATCCTCCTACCAGCCTGAAAAACATGCTTAAAATGTTGATGCCTTGACAGCAGGTATCTCTGCACTGACAGCTATACAGACAGGTCTTTAAGCACGTCTGAAATTTTGTATATTTCTTTTTGAAAGAGAAGATTGCCAGGATGCACTCTGTTCCTCTCTTGATGCTCATCTGTAATACTGTTATGAAGATAAACACACCCATCTTTTTACATGAATGAGTATTTAGCATGAGAAAGAGAAACTTGACTGTGGAATGTTCTGGAGTCCATCATATACATAAGGTGCTTTCCATTACAGGTCACCTGACACAAGAACAATGGGCCTCATTCACCAACCGTTCTTACGAGCAATTTGTTCTTAAACCCCACGTACGCACTTTTTTACGAAGATTCTGACATTCACCAATGTCTTCTTATCTGAATTAGTTCTTGGTTCTTAGCTAAGAACAGAATCTATGTACACCTAAGACCATTTGTACGCATATTTGAGTAATGATAGTTTGTTCAAAATAATCGGTTATATGTAGCATTCTTATTCATTCTACAGTTCATAAAATGATAGTATTTCATAAAATTATAAAAGTGAAATATAAAAAATAAATTTAAAGTGTAAAAATTATTTTCATGGTAGTAACGGCGATGATGCGGATTATAAATAGGTCTGTTTCTGCGCATTGGCCTTGCTATCAAAATGGCACTTCTGTTACTTCTTGAAGCGCTTGCCAATCGTGCTCTGAGAAGGGAACGCATGTTTGAAGATCATTTACATTTATTTGGCACACAGCATTCACAGAGAAGGTGATATCTCCCCATGTGTTAGCTTACTTGGGGGCTTTATATCCAGTGGTTACGCTACTAAATAACGTGTCTATTTGCATTTACCTCCTGTACAGTAAGATCCAGTTATAATGGACTTGTGTGTGAATGTGTGGTCCACACCAGTTCTGTTGACTCATCCACACTGACCATACCATACCCCTTCAAGAACGACACACTCAACACCATGCCTAAGCAGAACGGCAAGATTATAAGGTCTGTCTATGCCAGGCCAAACGGGGAGAATAAACTTAGAACTTTCAGCATAACCTATGCCCATGGGACCTTGGTAAAAGTGAAGTTGATTACAGGCAAGTTTACATACACACAGCAAATAAACCACTTCAACAATTGCAGAGTTGATCATTTTCATGACTGGTGATTGACTGATTAGCATTGCTAACACTGCATTGGTAGATAATGCATATGACCAAGCAACACTGTATTTCTGACAGAGATCAGCCAGTCCTGGAACACTGCCAGGGCAGCTGCTGCACCAGTGCTGTTTTTGTCCGCCAGAGCATTGTTCTGCAGGAGACGGACCAAGAATTAAGTGCCAGGAACGAAAGAATGAATGAGTAAGTCTGTGTTTTGTCTCGCTTTCCCAAAGCCCTTCCTGCTGATGAAATGTGGTAACCCAAACCCCCGTAAAAGTCCCCGTCGTGCAGGTTAATTTACTGAATGTGGTATATCAGCAGCTCCACGGTATTCCCAATCCCAATCTTCATCTGGCTCATTCGTCATGTTCGAGACGACAGGCAGCTTTGAAGACAACCGCGAAGTACCTCGCCCAGCCACTAGGACCTCACACCACACCAGATGTGTATCTCGCTCTGGGGGTTCACTCAGACTACTCATAAACCTGAAATGTGACAATTTTATTTATTGTTTGGCAGGACTTTTCCCAAACATAATCAGGATCCTTTTAATAGAAGGTTTCCCCACTATTCACATCCATCTGTCTTCCTGAAATGCTTATTCAGTGCAGTGCAGCAGGGCACTGGGTGGACAGGAAGGAGACAGTGTATGCGGTGTCCACGTGTAACACGGGAATCCTGTTCTTGAATCTGCGTTAGGTGCCAACAAATGAAAAGTGGGCAATTTGAACGTTTACACACTGACTTCAAGGAGGTGATCAGCAGCCAGTGTAGATGCCTGCAGAACCCCGAAAAGTAAACTGAACTGATCCTGCATGTGAGAAATTTCTGCTCTGTTTTTTAAACCAAGTTAAGGCCGTTCATCTTTAAGGCTGCCCAGGTTAATTTTCAAATTTTTCCAAGGATTTTGTATTAACTGCTCCAAAGACACACAAATAAAAAAATGTGCTTGTGATTCACCGGTAACATGGAAAGAAACAGAATTTAGAGGCGGGACTCCAGCCAAACACCAGCTACTCAAGCTGCAGGCAAGGCACGGTACCTTAGAAATATTTCATTTTTGTCTTTATGGAGAAATCTGCAAGAAATAAGAAGCAGTGACATGCCATTCACAGAATGACTGTCCCTGTGCAACTGAACACGAGATGTTTTATAATTAATCAGCACAAAGATCGTTTGGTTTTTATGCAGCTGGCAAGGGGCTAGTAGAGGTGGGTCGACAAAAACAAAGCAGGCATACAAAAGCAACACCCCCTGCATTTCTGTTACCAGTGGGGTGTATTATGCATTTACCATCCCAAGAGATTAGTATACAAACTGACTTTCCATACTTTTTGATGCTACTGAATGATACTGGCTCCTGCTGAAGCGCTGACAGCAGAAAGGGAGTTTTACACAACTTGCCACATGTTGAGGAACACGCTTTACATCTGAGGCACAGTCGTGTGACACGTTGAAGAGGGACCATAGTTCCCTTCTCTCTATAAATGTAGGTACAGGGGTATTCCTGGTCTCGGGGAATGTGCCCCTAGCCTATGTACCTTAAATGTCCATGTAGGAACACAGAAGCGAATGAGGGGTCAGTCCGATTCGCTGTTGTAGTCCACACTGCCTTTCTGAACACCCTCCTGATCCCCTTCGCCTTCACTCTCCTTGTCCCAGTCCTTCATGGACGCCCCCATCATGAAGTCGTCCCGCAAAATGCTCCACGATGGCTTCTCCTCTGGCTTGACGGCAGCCTGCGGTTAGACAGGGAACAAGCAATAAGTCGTATTGGTACTGGAGTTATATTGTACAGTCTCACTTAACACTCTTTGGGACTATCCCGCCTGCTGTCCCTAGAGGGTGCTGTACACTCACCACCTGCTTTTGTGATGCAGGAACAGCGCCAGTTTCCGCCCCACGCAGAACATCGATAAAGTCTTTCTTGGAGACCGAGGAGAGTAGCTTGGCCCGCTTTCTCTCCGACCCGCCGACTTCCGTCATTTTGTCGTCAATGTGTTTCTGGTGTTTCCTCACAGCGTTGAACAGCTGGACCACACCCCTGCAAAGAAGTGAGATTTGTGAAGAAATCAAATATCATTCTTGTTAAGAAAACACAGAACAGTCTAAGCAGGTCAGGGAGGTAAAGCACTGCCCTCATTAAGAGGTATGGCAGTCCCTAGATGAGGAAGATGACAAGAATAACAAGGATCCATAACACGCTGGCTGTGGATTTGATCACAGGAATGAACATGCGGCCAAATGGTCCACACACCCCCACATGGTCCCCATAATTCCTGTGGGGAGTGTGTGTGGGTCAATGTTGTGGCCATGTACAAGTTCTCACCTGGTGGCAATCCGTTGCAGGTTCCTCTCAGTTTCTCGGTCTCGCACCACATCCGGTTTTTCCCGGCAGAGCATCTCCCAGGTCCTCTTCTTATCCAGCTGCAAATTGCAAGGGAACGCAATGAATGTGGCCAAAATGTTCATACAAACCCTGTTATGCCCCCTCTCAATTCCCTGCAAAATGTTATAAAAACCCTCTTCCATTGACCCTTTGCCTGACAGTACCTGCTTCTTCCTTTCCAGTCGCTCCTTCTTTTCCTTCTCCTTCACTTTATCCAAGTCTTTATTTTTCGCTAAGATACTCGGTTTGTCCTCTGAAGTTTTCTTGCTAAGAATCTTAGCCATGGCGTCCGCCCATCCCGCATTAGGATTGGTTTTCTCCGAGTCTTCCGTCTGCTCGCTTTCGCTCGCCCCATCATCACTCTCATCGTCGGAGTCTCCCGTGCTGTCTCCGGCGTCTGAATGGCGACGTTTGAGAAAATGGTTACAGGATCAGGAACACATACTCACACACCAAAGCGGTACGTCAACCCCTAAACCACATGTCGACATGTTTCAAAAATATACACAGGCACCACCGGCAGTATGCCAAGTACATTACAGTTTTTAGCCTGGCTGCAATGTTTATCAAAGTTAAATCCTGTAATAATAAAATCAAAAATAAATTACAGACTTGCTTAATTTTTATTATATAAGCTGCCTCGTTTTTGGTTGAAAAATATTACCGCTGTGTTCTTCCAAGCTCACATGTGTTGCTTCCAACAACGACGCCATCTTTGCAGTTTTCTTCTTCCTTTGTATTTTATTATTTTATTTTGCAATGGCAGTGTGCATGCTGCCATCTGCTGTTGGGAGTGCGCAGCACATCGACTTTTTGCTTGAGCGCCCTTGTAATTATCCAAATGTTGTCACGTACTGCCACCTGTTGTCCATAAGTAGGCAATACAACGGTTTTTCCACGACGTCATGCCATATCAGCTGTTCAGAAGTGCGTAATACAACAGCTTTTTTGCTGATACTTCATCGCCGCCACACCAATGTATATATGTATGTTTTCAAAATACGTGCTTGCTCATTGTAATAGCTTATATAACCCTCGTCAATATCTTATAAATGACCTGTAGTATAGAATCTGTTATATTAACATGAGAGACAGGCCACATTTGCTATTCTGGCCGCTTTGACTCTCTGATTGTGACTGTTCAGTCACGTGAACCTTGATTTCAGCATCCAGATCTCTTACATTTACTGTCTGAGGGATTTTGATATTAAATTCATGGATATGTTCAATTAGGAAAATCACATTAATTTGGGATACTGTTGTATATTTATCCTCAAGAACAAAATGTATTCTCAAAAGAGATGCAGTTGCTCAATGAACCTTCAAATATAGAAGGTGTGTGGACAGATCTGTTTAAGTTATTTTTGTGTAACTTACTTACTTACTTTCCTGGTGCATGACAATAATTAGAAAAAAACCCTAATAAAGGTTTCCCACACAACAGAAAGATGCATTCAAACCCATAGGAACTATGAGAAATGATCAGCATTCTATCTCTTTTCACTTCGTAGTGTAGCCCATATGTGACAGACTTATGAGCTGAATAAAGCTGGTGTCCTTTCACAAAAATAACCCAGCAGGTTTGCTAACTAATAATAGCTTTTGTTTCTGAGGGCGACATCAGTATTCCCACCAGAGATTTTGAAACCTTTTAACAAGAACATTGGATTTTTTTTCCTTGGAAGCCAGTGCCTTGGAGTCAAATTGTGACTGATGTCTTTATGATTTTTTTTTTACATACGTTCATTTATATAAGGAATACAGTCAGAAAGATTCACTCAGTTTTGTGTGCCAGTTTCATATTTTGCACTTTAGTATCTAAAATGTCAGTGTTAGCCTTTAGCTGAATTCCTCATTTCATAGTACCACAGATATGGAAAAGGTGAGTATCCTGTCAGAAAAATGGGTACAGCTCAGGTACTGTTTTGTATCACAAGGTGCAAACAACATGTACCCCCAATTGTACAAAAATGTTCCTCAGAGTCAACTTCTGTACCTTAAAAGGTATGTTTACCTACAGCTAAAAGGTACAATTGGCAGACCCCTGAGAGTACGGCCCAGTGACAAGTAATCCTCAAAGGTGCAAATTGGTACCTTTTCTGACAGTGTATTTTCATCCCTGTGCATGAGTGAAATACGCACAGACAAAATACTATAATAATAATATTAAATATAGGCCTATGTGGTTTCTGCTGACACTAGTAAGCATACAGAAAATCAGTGCATAGTTTTCATTCATATTTCAGTTCCATAAAAAATAGGAACAATGGGATCAGTTGTAGGACATATCCCTCCATAGCGCAAACAGTAATTTCTTCCGGACATTATCAATCGACCTCGATAAGCATTACACGCGATTGGAAGACGTATTGTCAACTGCATTATGGACCGATCGTTCCAATTTCTTCTGCATAGGACACAGTTGTTCAGAACGACAACAACATCGGCGGCAGAAACAACAGCAGACAGGGGTGTCCGTGGCGCACATCCCCCCCCCCCCATTACCTGCCGTGCGCAATAACAATAAACAGAATAATATTCCGATCATTTTGCACTGCGAAACAGACCGAGGCTTTATACTTTGGTATATTTCACATACACAATTGCAGGGACAAGCACTACTGACACCATGCGGACTATTTACAGTGATATTTATTCCCCGGAACCAGGGCACTACTGGAATTTCCTGTGATGTCACGGTGCTTGGACACCATTTTTCGTGGAGTTTGCAGCTGTTATCGACGGCCAGAGAGGGGGGGTGGGGCGAGCAGGACGCTTTGTGCATGGGCTTGCGAGCTCCGGGCTGGGCGATCTGACAGCCCCTCTGCGAGCTCCGAGGCCAGTGCGGTGCAGGGGCTCGAGCTCTGGCTCAAGAAGCAGCGACGGACGGTCTGGGGCGTTCGCACTGACGGCGGGCCTCTCGTACCGTCCCCGCGGCCGTTTCTCCTTAAACACGGACCAGGTTTCTCTGGTTGACGCCGGCATGCAGGCGAACGGCGCAGACGACGCAGGACGCGATGCGGGGACGCCGGGCGCCGAGCCGCTGCGCTCCAACGGGCTGCTCTCCGGCGCTGCCGCTGACGGAGATGGGCTTTCCCCCGGGACAGGCACCGGAGGTTCGGCCACCCCCGCCCCCCCAGGATCGGGGTCGATAAAGAAGAAGAAGCGTCTCACTCAGTGGGATGAAGACCTCGTCCGACTCATAGGGCAGCATCTGCACGGTCTAGGTCTGAAGTAAGTCCGCAAGCCGAGCCGCAGCGCCCGTGTCCGTCCGTCCGTCCGTCATCGGCCTCCTTATTATTATTATTATATCTGGGGTGGGCATATAACCGGCCATAAATAGAGATCCTAAAAAATCTCAAACATAACATTACAGAATAAAACAACAGATATTATTGTCATTGATGTTGTTATGAAAAGCTGTCTCGGAATACCCAGTTATTTGATTTTGTTATATATTAAGCCTGTAAACATCCCGGTAGCCGCTGTACAAAGACTCATTTGGGCATTGCTGAACCTGCTAAGCGGAATCAGCTTACGGGCAAACGGCGAGTTGTCCCTGAAAGCATTTAAAGCCGCGTTGAAGGTCTTCGCTTTTAAAATCTTATTACCCTCATTACATATTTTTTTTTTTTACCACCTGAAAAACATTTTATTTAGTATGGTTCATTGTTTCAGTTCAGTCCAGCATTACTGATATGTGTTTACAAGTAAACAAGTTGCGAAAGAAAAATAATAATAATTCTTAATAACATATAATAAACATAAGACTCAAATCCAAGACAGGAAGTGATGAAACTGACTTCCTGTCTCCTGGAGTGCCACCTCTGGACAGGAGCTTGTTTATAAACACATGACTCATGGAGCACACTTGCTGCTGGTGGACATTTGGTGACTGTGGTGATCTGTTTCTAGATGCAGCACAGGAAAGGAGCCTGATACATGGGGCTGGATTTTATTAAAAGATGTCAGCATATATGATTTTTAAAAAATAAATTGGTGCCCTAGTGTGAATAATAAATGCAATTACATATTTAGATATTTTCATTGGATGATATCCTTCCAACCAAAAATGACCGTTTGTAAGACTATTGTCTGACAGCGGGATATCTGAAAATATGTCATCATTTTGTTTGGACAAGTAAGGATGTGTTACCGTCCGCTGTCTGGATGTGTTACCGTCCGCTGTCTGGATGTGTTACCGTCCGCTGTCTGGATGTGTTACCGTCCGCTGTCTGGATGTGT
>JAODUD010000134.1:12799818-12816714 GCA_026784285.1 Stomatorhinus walkeri
TGATGTACATCCACATCCCCGATGATGTAAATCGGATGATGTGCGGATGATGTTAATGTGAGTGCGGATGATGTACATCCACATCCCAAATGATGCAAATCCACAGCTGAGCACTCAACTGCTGGCACACACACAGGCCCAATGAACATACCCAGTTTACCCATTATGTGCTGCTGTGCTCAGTAGCGTTTCATGCTTGGCTGGAGAGAGACGTACATTGGGTAGGGCATTAAACATTCTGAAATGAACCAGAGTGAGTCAATAATCGGGAATGATCCCATATCGCTTTATAACAGATTCTGAGCAAATTCCAACAGCCTATCGCCCAGCCTATGCTAATACAATTTGGTATAGCATTGTATTTTGAAATCTTGGCAACAAAATGACCAGAGAAAGGCAGCACAATTAAATTGTCCCCTTTGCTCAGTGAATTTTATTCCTGCCCCCCACCCCTGCTGGACTGCATTTAACAGCAATACCGGAACGGAGGCACTTTTGAAAATACTGTTGCTGGTACTTTTGCGCAAACTGAGGCATAATGTCTGCATGGGGTGACATTCTAAAAAATTAGATGCTACCCAAGCCTAGTTTATTCACAGACACCGAGCGTCATCCATACTGCGGAAGGACGCCAGAGCACGTATCTGAATCTGTCGAGTACTTATTGTGTATCAGTCAGTCTGAGCCTGGCAGGACCGCATGGAAATTCGGCGATCGGCTGGATAACCCCATTTCACTCAAATCATTACTATAGCACAGTTCCTGCCGTGGGCGATTGCAGAGCTTAGTAAATACAGATTTCAAAAAGATGTAGTGGGTGGGAGTTATTTTGAAAAGTGTGTCTAGCGTTGTCTTATAAGTGTATGTATTTATATGCCTGACTCACGGTACGGCTCCCGGCCGACGTGCGCAGATGCGACAAGTCGAGATTGTTCCTGAATCTACTGGCCTTCTCGTCCTTCGTGCCTCTTGGTATAATAACCAGCGCCGGCGGGAATTATTTTATATTCAGCTTTAAATTAACCTGAAAGCTGATGGAAAGAGGCCAGTACAGACTCGGATTGATGTCTTGCACGTGTCTTCTCTGGCGGAATCTAGGAACGCTTGTGTGGATAGTCAAACAGTCCCGGGCCGCATTGCTGTAATAATCTGAGAGTTAAAGCTCAGGTTTCCTCTTACTTTGAGTGCATTCAACAGGAGACACCCTGCCTGTATTTCTGATGTGAATTTCTGATCAGTTCCAACTGCAGCTCTATTACTGCAGCATCAGCCGTGCCAGCCATAACTATATCAGCAGGGTGGCGTTTCACTGTCGCCTAGAGCTTTCCACACCGAACGTCTGCCACGGTCAGGCTGATGCACGAGATCTGGGTGCTGGGGGACTTTAAGTCAGATGTGGTGAAAGCCTTGCGTAGAAACACCGAACCAGTGGGGAGTTCAATAATAACGGATCGTTCTCTGATGCAAGACATCTGAGGAGTTGCTAACGTTTCTTTGCACTTGGTGTTTTTATCAGAAGAGATGAGTCAAGAGCTGGGCCTCACAGTCAGCCGTCACACACATGTCAGGACCACACGTCCCCGCTTTGTCCTCCACGGCCCTAAAAATGCTCCTCAGGCTGACACCTTCTTGAAGGGGCTGGGACACTGTATATGCAATAACGTGTGGTGTGTTATATGTCACTGGGCCATGTGTCCGCTCGTGGGGACTTCACTTGCACAAAAAGGTTCTGAGAGCAGCAGTCTGTTCAGAGGGGAGATGAGTCCAAGCAGCTACAGGAAGCAGGACCAACCAATCAGATGTCTTAGTCCCGCCTCCTCTAGTTGCTTGGACCCACCTCCTGTACAATCTGATTGGTTCAAAGAGATAACCAATCATTTTTCCTTCTGCCCTTAGAACATTTTTGTGTAAGTAAAACTCCCAAGAGCTATGTGTTCATGGTCAGTATAAGTAACCTCATACTGGCTTTATGATTCACGGATTCACCCCAGAGGAACCACACAGGCACCTGAGAAGACGGTGTATATGCATGACACGTACTGGGTCTATCTAGTCCTAACTGTATAAATCCTAAAAGGGACCTTCTTTACCAATCTTTAGTTTTTCTCCCATTATAAACTCTTCTTGGCCTTCAGCAAACCCAAATCTTGCCAAGTGTCAATTAAACGGGACCTTCCCACCCCCCACCCCAAAAAATATACTTCAAGCATGCAACTTGGAGTGGATTCCAGCTGGGACTCTGGAAGGTTATCAGCCTGAGAAAGGTTTGTTTGTAATGAACCGCTCATCCCCGAGTGGCAGTTAAAGGTCAGGGATTGGTGGAGGCTGTGTGCAGGCATGTCTGGACGTCCTCCAAAGGCCAGATAAGGCTGTGGTCAGAGTCAGGCTATACAGAAAACCACAGCTTCAGTGCTGCATCGACACTTCTTGCTCTATAAGTGCAGGCCCTGAGATAAACGCGGCTGTCACCATGCTAATGTTTATGAGGTGACCAGAGGGAGACAGAGTAGGTCACAGTGTTGGTCCTGCAGATTGTCGGGTGCCCGGACTCAAGTCGGCATGAAATATGTCACCTTAAGTGTGCTGACATCCATCCATCAGGGGAATGACGCTTAGGTTTGATACACAAATTGTCCTTCATGTGCACCATCAGAAAGGGTTAGTCTTTCAGGGCTGAATACATCGCTGCATGATAATGGTCCTTGTCTGGCCTGCCTCTTAACTGGCTGACGTTAGTACTGTGATTACACTTAAACTAAAAAGGTGACTAGGCTTAAATTAGGACTGTGTGTGTGCTGTTAACACTGTCTAAACTGCTTAATGTTATCACTGACTGGGCTTACATTATCACCGTGTGTAAGCTGTTAAATTATCACCACGTGTAGCCTGTTAACAGTAGGAAACCGGTTAACATGAACACTGTTAATGGCTACATTTACATGACCTGTTAGATTCGTGTCTACAGAAGCTGTACTTTATCCATCAAAGCATTTCTTAGCGAATCTGTGCGCAAATAAATGGGATTTTATATTATTGGCCAATCACTTATCCCTGATGACTGCAGTAGTGGTTCTAGACTGTTTCAACTGGGGGGTAGAATGGGGCCAATTGTTCTGTTAGAGGGGCCAGATGCATTCAACCTTAATGTCCTCTGAGTATTACTTACACTAGACTGCCAGCGTTAAGAAGCAAAAGACAGTATTGAAAACTGATAAGTTATTTATGCAATGCTTTGCAGTCACATTTTACAGTTTGTGGAAATATGTAACTCACTCCGATTTCTTGTTTAGACTGTCTTGCTTCCACGGGTTTGATTATTTTTTCTGTCTTTAACTTCGCTTTTCACCAACTGAAGTGACTCGACCCCCTGGAACTCCAGTATGTCAAGAAAATATGCTCACGTTTGTGTTTCGCCTGTTCCCAGCGCACAAAATGTTAGCCCACAAATATAAATGTAAATATTTATAATAGTAATAATAATACATTTATTTGAGACCCAAGTAGCATACCTATTCAGTGTGGCCACAAGAGGGCCATGCACTGCCCCCCCAGAACTGCCCCTGGTTGACTGCCATCAGCCTAACTAATTTAATTCAGAAATTAAAGAAAAAGTAAAAAGTAATTAAACAATAATGGGGATATGTGTATGTGTCTGTTTCCACTGCATTCCCATCAATTAATTCTATTAAAACTTCATGCATAGAATGCGACTTGCAGAAAAAAAATGCAGTTACTAGCAATTACTTTCTCTGGATGACCTGGATGACCCAAGCAGGCCGCCTGTGTGGCCAGTCAGCATTTGAGGGGTGGGGAGTGGGGGGGCGATGTGTACACAACAGCCCCGGGATCATGCCTACGTGTTAATGAGGGCTTTCCAAACGGGGACAGGAATAGTGACTGAGATGAACAGCATTAAAAATAGCCCATTGACAGGCAGCTGACATTCACAGGCGAGTGGATTGAAGCCAATTCTGCCGTGGCCTCCATCACATGCTCAGAGCCTGCGAATGACACTGAATGAGTCTGGAGCAAAACGCCGCTCGGTGGTCAGATCGGGTGCTGCACTGGCCGTTTGCTGGCGGCTTGCGTCCGTGCGAGCGGGCACACACGGAAAAGCCAACGTGGATAACAAACTCATCTGGTTACTTTCCGCTTGTTTGCTTTTCCGTGAGCAGATTGGCACATGTGACTTTGATCTAATTTTACTGCCAAGCTAAAAATATATAAATCTACGGTGAGCCTTCAGCCTTGCCGATAAATCACATGGGGCTCTGTACTCTGGAAAGAAAAATAAAGAAAATATGAACTTGCCTCAAAATGCACCCAAAACAAGCTTCATTATACATCTACAGTACTATGCAAAAATCCTTAGACTGCCAAAGAAATTGAGGTTTGAAGCTATTTATCTGGTCAGTAAGTGTATATCTGCTTAGAAAAATTCATTAGAATACACACAAATAAACAGTAATACGATAAAATAATGAGAAGAATTTCTTCTGTTTTCCAAAAAGTTACTGATATTTTGTTGGACGGCTAGAAGAACCCCCCCCCCCCACACACACACACGATTTCCAAACGTGTCCTGGGGGGCATGTGTCCTGACATTAGGGGTTATTGGCTAAATTTTACAACCAGCTCACTTAATAAATGGATTAACTTCATTGGGTGTTGATGAGCCAAACAAGGTGGGCTGGAGCTCAGGTTCAACAAATATTTGGGCAACTGCGAATACTGGGATTATTGACATGTTTTGAACTGGTTAAGCTGACACCATTTTGACAGACATTAAAATCGATTTGCAGCAACAGAGGCAAAACACAGTCTAAGAACTCAGGCATCACTGCGGACAGAAAGCAGTGGATGCGATGTGACAAGGTTTTGGGAAGGTCTGGCATGAAGGGAGATGACACAGGACATACATGACTGGAATCCATGGGGGCTATGGTCACATGACAAAGCACCTTGATGTCACGTTTCTCCCTGCCAATCCCATCGCTGGCTCATCCTGGCTCACGTCAATGTTCCTA
Source organism: Stomatorhinus walkeri (assembly GCA_026784285.1). Taxonomy (NCBI): domain Eukaryota; kingdom Metazoa; phylum Chordata; class Actinopteri; order Osteoglossiformes; family Mormyridae; genus Stomatorhinus; species Stomatorhinus walkeri. The sequence goes on from JAODUD010000134.1 coordinate 12,804,846, forward strand.
CCAGTGGGAATCAAGGCCACGCCCCCAGCAGAAGGGACAGAAACAGGATCCTTCCCAAAGTTCAGCTTGAAGAACTGCAGACTTGCTTTGTTTGGATTTCCATTATCCATTTGATAACATTTTTGAGAGCTGGTCATAAAATTAAAGGACATTCAATTCAAGGGGCATGGAACGTGTGTAGATACCGAAATTAAACAGGAAGGACCATTTGGAAACGTAAAAGGTGATTTAGCGTAATCTCGTGGTATGGCTGATTTAGGCAGACAATTTGGAAAATGTGTCATTTACATGGAGGGTAACCACTCACATTTTTGTCTGGAAAAAAAGATAACAACTGAGCCTGATAAAATAAGTACGTGTCAGAACATCCTGGAAACAGTATTAACTCATTGCATAATCATTTGCATACAATAGTTTCATGAGAAGCCAAGACGACTGTAGGAGTGATGTCATTGAATCTTCAGGTTTTTTATCCCTTTTATCACCATGTTAATAGTTGATGGCCAACACTGATAATACAGTCCTGGTACATCACTGTAACATCTAGTGATTGTTTATTACATTAATCCCATAAGAAGCTTATAATTTAAAAGTCTTTATCCATACAACAAATCTTTAGCTTGTTTGGATCCATATTTTCATTCTATTTCAAGCTTTATGTTTATAGAAACATATAGAACGTTGGACTCTGTCCATTCAAAGTCAGTTATGACTTCCAGTTTCAAATACTTGCTGGTAGGACACAATAATCTTCTCTCGGCTGCTGCCTTCCTTGATATTCTTGTTCTAATATCTGTGAGTATTTATCCGATTGATCTGGGCTAACTGGTTTCCTTCCTTTGGGAAAGAAAAGAGCATCGCAGTAGAAAAATATTTTTACAAAGGGTGAGAAATTTTGGCCTTAATGATTGTTTATACCACTACCAAGGAAGTCAAGTCCTGATTTTCCGGGCCCGGTTATTGTTCCGGTATGGCAATCAGAGGAACTATCTCACTACCTATGTTTTTTCTGAGATTCATAGTGTGCTGGTCCCTGTCTCTACGAATAACTTATGTCAACATGACATCCAGGGATGTACTGCCTGATTCTGACTCTCAAAAATTCTCATTTGAGCCTCAGCTTCATTACATGTATTTGTGACAGATGTGAATGAAATCTGGTTTGTAAAATAGTGTTTCCTCATACTGTTTCCACTTGGTGATTGGCAAATCCTACTGGCCCTTATCTGAAATCTCAGCTGTAAGCACGTTAACTTCTGTAGATTTAACTATAACATAATGCGAGAGCTTCCAGGGATTGGGAATTGCTGATCGGGTTATTCCCTGAATCAGGTATTTCCCTGAATGTGGCACAAGTTAAATAAAGCGGTCACTTCATCTCTGTATATTTATCTGGTGAAATGTGCACATAGCATGTGTATCCAAAACACCTGCTGTCCTAGTTACATGAAAACATGTTGTGTCCGTGATGCATGTCTATGATCCGCTCACAGCCGTAATCCCAAAGTGACATTTAAATGACATCACAATGTCTGATTTCTTGAGTAGAAATTCAAACAGTACAGTGGTGCAGATGAACTGGTCATAACTGTTTTTTTGTGCCTATTGTGCATCATTTAAACCAGGGGTTATTCTTGGGTTTTTTTTTTTTTTTTAAGGGGCCATAATTTATACAGAGGAGCCAACCTTGTCATTAGCCAATGATATGTTTTGAATCAGTGAGTGACAGGGGGTTGGGCACTCTGGGGGCCAATCAGCTTTCAGCTCGGGTCAGTGGCCCATATATATGCCCTTGATTTTAACTGATAAAAACATTGAATGAATTCACAAGCATGACTGCCCTGATATCCAAAACTATCTCTGCTTGGCGCTGGCATCAAAGAGGGAGAAGGAGAGGGGCACGCTCGACGTGAATGTCCGGGGAGACGTGAACTTCATCACTGTGCTCCAGCAGGTAACTGAGCAGCAGCACTGCTGTGCTACCAGCTCCTAAATCCCGGAGTGGAAAGTAAATGACAGTCATTCATTACCAGGAGCAGCTGTCACCAAGCCGGCCTAGAAACACTGTGTGCCCCTGAATCACGTCCGAATGACACCCAAAGCTGGCTGAGGTCCAGCGGCCTGCCCCCTCCAAATATCCCTGTGTGGGAAAACAGGCAAAGAGGAAAATATAACAGATCTGAGAAACACACCCTTGGTATAACCATGTAATATACACTCAATGTTCACTTTATAAGGCACCTCTACATAGTACTAGGATGGATCCCCTTTTCATTACCAGAACCACTTCCAGGGTCCGTAAATATTCAGGGGAGCCTTTCTTCACCCTGCTGTAATGAGCTGCTATTTTTGCACTTGCGACTGTCCCATTAGCCTTAACCAATCTGGCCATTCTCCTCTGACCTCACTCATGAATAAGGTATTTTGTTGGCCTGCCGCTGAATGTCTTTCGTTTACCGCACTATTCTCTACAAACTCTAGACACTGCAGCATGTGAGAATGCCAAGAGGCCGGCTGTTTCTGAAGATGCCGGAACCGGCTCCTCTGGCGTCGACGATCACGCATATATCACGCATCATAACTGTTCTAACGCGTGATCCTGTTAGCCGTGTCTGCTTGATGTGTGCTTCAGTTTGCGGCCGTGTGATTCCAGCACGTCGCTTGCTATAATTAGTAAGCAGGCGTAGCTAATAAAGGGACCACTGAGGGTGTGTAACGTAAGAGTTTTCATTATGAAAGCATGAACTGAATGTTATGATTGTGCTAATTCTCTTGCAAAAGCAACATTTAAAAAAAAAAAAACAACTAGTAAAACTTACAATATTAGCAAGAACTGAGGAACACTGCAGCCATGTTGGTGAACAGACGTGTTACTTTGAAGAGTGCATTTTGCGCTGTGATTGTACGTAGGTGAAGGATGCCTCCATTTTGTGTTATCATCATATGTCAGTAATAGTTCCTTGTGTCAATTATGTGTTCATGTGGTAATTGGTAGCAACTTCTCTGAGGTGACTGGGTGAACCACTCTGATTGGTCCGGTGAATTTGCATCCCAGCAGATGCCCGCCTTCTATTGGAGGACCCAGCAGTGCCCCCAAACCCAGGGGACAGACATGGACAGCTGCTGTGCCATCGGTGTCTGCGGTAGGCGCGTGATTGCGACATGAGGCCGGGTTCGGTGTGACAGGTAACATTAGATCACAGGGACTTCAGGCGGTGCAACTTGCGTAGAAGGGTGACGGACGCGCCCCCCCACCGGCCCTCTTAACGCGGTATCCAGTTACATGAGTGTGTAACATTTATCTAAATATTAATGCCCGTGTCGAGGGGCCCGGATCTTTTCAATAAACCACCGCAGCAGCAAACCACAGTTGAGTTCTGTCATTGACAATGCAGAATCCATTTGAATCATGACGTAGTCATGAAGCCACAAGCATTACATGCAAACAGGGGCAGAATGGATCCAATCACAAAAGAGGTTCCCTAGATACAAACCGCCAGGACGGAATTGGGGTGAGCCTGTATTGCCTGTAGTTACCTGTAGGGGGTGCACCTGTCTTGCACGCTACTTCAGAGAGAGCCTATGGAATGGGAGGTTCTTCTCAGATTTAGACTCTCACGTGGAGCGCGATCACAAATATTCCTGCACCATACTTGTGTGCTTGTTTAGCAAGAGTGGTGGACAGATAAGATCAGATGAAGAGCACTGGATTACAAGACCAACAGACACACATTTAGAGTTGTTATGATTTGTCGCTTAATTTGTATGGCTATAAATGTGAGTGACTGCACTGCATGCTGTGAAGAGGCTGAATAGTGAGAAGTGCGGTTGAAAGGTCACATCCCTGACCATCACCTTCCCCTCATTACTAGTGTCCAGGACTTTAGCCCAGGGAAGTAGGCTGTGACCAGGCTTTCATGCACATTAAGGGGACTGCGAGTCACCAGAACTCCATCAGTCTGGGTTCCTTCCATTCCCCCTTCTCAGCTGCCCTTTCGCTGCTCCCCGGAGCCCATCTGTTGCTTCATGGCTTTGTACACTTTGTGTGCAATGTTGGTTTTATAAGTAAATAAGACTCCTGTAATAAAGGGGAGAGCCTCCATCCTTCTCCCGTTTCCCAGGTAACGCACATCTGTTGTTTGCTATTGGTCACTAAGAGTCCTGGAGGCTGCTGCAGAGATAAAGCTCACTTAATTCCCTGGCTGGCTTCTTAGACACCATCTTACAGCGATCTAGAATAGAATACAGATACTGTATTATTTTGATCCCTGTGGGGAAATTCTATCTTTGCGTGTCTGATCTTACTCTGACACGCAGACTCATATGTAGATGAGAGCAAGCCTGGGGGGTCACAGCTCAGAGTCAGACAGTGTACAACTCCCCCGGAGTATCTAGTCAAGGGCCCAATGGTGGCATCAGTCTGCTGTCCCCAGAATATGGACCGGTGACACAGAGCTGAGACACACACCGTCCCTGGAAATTTTGTCATTGTAAGAGTTTGTATCAGCAGCTCTGTCAGAACTCGTGCTCTGAAATACCTCAGTGTGTTTCTGGAAACCATGCAGTCACTGTGAAAAACATCTCACATTTTCAACACTATTATCAGCACCGGGTACACTCTCCTCTAAAGGAAAGACTGTCTTCAAAATGGCGGCTACATTCACTGTGTCACCCGCAAGCTTACAGGATAACAGGATTCTTGTGTGTGTGCCGTTTTGTCTTTCTTTGGTAAACTTAGGTTCAACGAATATAGGTTTTCCACAAAAAAAAAGGTTTTAAAAAGTAGAGGAAATGTAGAGAAGTACAGAAAGGTAGTTTCTAATGCTTGGTACCCTCCATGCCATCTCTGTTTGATCACGCAATTTCTCTCGCGTCACAGGTACATTCTCCCTGGCACCTGTCATGACAGGTTCAGTACAGTCGATCTCATCATCTGCACACCCCTTCTCCGTGGTATCAAGGGTGCCCTCCCAGTATTTGACTACAGCCGTGGAACATGGCAAGCAGAATTCAGCGGGGGGGGGGGGGTGGGGGGGGGGTGGCAGGGTGGAGAAAACATGGAGGGGGCTAGAGAACGGGGAACTGGATTTCCAAGACATCAGGGCAATTGGGAATGCAGCACGGAGGGTAACGTTTATCCTGCATTGCTGTATATATTATGTAGATTTGTTGTTTGGGATAGAATGATGATGGAGTCCAGAGCATCTGGTAAACCAGAAATAATGATAGTGTTACGAGGCCTTACTGGGCTGTGGTGGAGTTCCCCTGAAAGCTGATAGTGGCACAGTTGGTAAGACTGCCCCCGTGCTGAATGGGAGAATCTCCTCTAGCACTCTGACCGGTCCGCTTCTCCTTGACCAGGATAAACTCTGTCTCGCCCCTTCACCGAAAGATGAGCTTGTGTTGGACAGAACTTGCGTCAACCCCAAGCCCTCCGAAATCCAAAGCAGGAGTGGTTAGGCCAGCCAGTAAACATCAATGCACTGCATGAGCTGATTTGGCATCCGGCGTAAAAGAGAATCTCTCAGAACGACAGCTACTTCCACATATTAGTGCTCCGCTCCTTGACCTTTCAAAAGGCCCTTGATGAATCTTTTTGACGTTTCCCTTTTCCTCCCTCTCTCTGTGGTGGAGATACTGGCCCTCATTGCTCAACACGTCACCATGTAACGCCTGCGGACCAATATGTCCCAGCTAGGAGACACAGTTTGCCAATAACAGCCTGAAGAAGACACACTGTATTCCCACTCCGCGAGGTCTTTGGCGCAATCTGCACAATCACTGAAGCTCGAATAAATCTCCATTCTGTGTCACATGCAGCAGCTGTGTGATGGTTCCAGTTTTAATGGAAGTTACTGCAAACAACTTTAAGTAATCCCTCACGCTCCAGCCCCTTGACGAGATCTATTTGGGTAAATGTTATCTTTCTAGACACGGGACTAGCACAACACGGAAGTAAACGCGTACCACATACGACACGTGTCATCCTAACAGATTTCTCATGTGTCATGGAATTCCTGTCACCGATTTAGAGAAACCAGTGTAGTACTTAATATTCTGCAACACGAGGAGAAGGAGATATGACTGTCATTGACCCCCACAGGTGCATGCCATTGAGTTCATTTGGGATACCGTTGCCATGTCAACACAAGCCTGTGCGTCACCCCTGGTCACTCCCATCTTAATACCTTCCTCATGATGGCTCCCCCCTCCCCCCTGCAGTATTGTGAGAGCACCTGCCAACTGTGGACAGAAAGGCGATGGTCCCCCCGGCCAGAAGCACCGGTGACGGGATTTACATGACTCAGAGTCATTGGATGATTGTTTATGTTTTGGCAGTGGAAGGTTCTGGAAAAGTACTGTGACTCGGCATTGGGGCACGTTATCCAGTAGGACGCTGTGTCCGTTTCTTGTGTAGCTGAGGCTCAGACCGGTGCAGGCAGTACATTATCAGCATGGACATTACGGATGTGTAAGCAGATGCCCGCAGAAGCTGAGAGAAGGGCACAGAGAGATTCCTGTTATGGAGTGAGTGAATATCACGAATGTCACCTACATTACCCGTGAATCTATACTTTGCGCTCAGTTTTTACTGAGGTTGATGGGAAATATGCACGATGTTGATGATACTTCACGTCAAGTAATTATGTGAACCACCCCAAAACAAGACCGATAGCGTTGGATAAAATCAACCCTCCTTAAATGGAATAATCTTTTCTAGACAGTGCAGAATTTTGGGGTGGCATTGCAGATTAGTGCTGGAGATTAACCCCTTTCCTGAGAAGCACAGAGACGAGACTGAAATTGGACCCAGACCAACTTCAAGCATCACCACTATGACCCTAGAGAAGACCATGTAGACCTGAGATCTTGAGACCAGGACCAAAAGATCAAGATCCTTCACGTACATCTGGAGACCAAGCCGTGTAGATATGTGGGGCTTCATCCCTGGTGCATTAGACAGCAGGTGCCTGTGCCGCTTTATAGTCGACAGCAGCAACCAAGGGTGCTGCATGCATGACATGCAGGTGTTTATGGACATGCTACTGGCAGACATTTGCAGGTGACATACTTCAGGAAGGAAGGGATGATATCACATCATAGAGATAGAGAGAGAGAGAGAAACAGAACTGCTGTGACCGTGTTTCCTTAGGTCAGGAAGGCCAATGCAGCTCAGTCCAGCAATACGTTCCCTGGATTTCTACGCCACTTTCCGTCCAAGTCGTCACCATATTAGCTTCCCTCCAATAAGCACCTCCCAACCTTCAGAGGAGCTATAATTGGAAGCTTGCAGCCCTCAGCATGTCACCTGACCTGGAAGCGCCAGAGGAACAAACACTCCTGCATTTCCACCCCTTTCCCTATGTTATGCCAGATTACTGATAATAGAACAACCTTTAGCCCGGGCGGTTGCCGTGTTCCTAGGCGCCATGCGCGACATTCAAGACAAGCCGTGCGTGTTCGTCGGCCTGGGTCGTGGCTGAATCTGAGCGACCGGAGTGAGCATAAGTGCACCACGTGTTCCAGTCGGCCCATATGCGTGTGTCGCCCCTACGGGTATCAGCTTATCGGTCTGATCGCGATGCCCCCACTGCGGGTGTTTACACACAAGAAGCAGAAATGACCCGGAGCAGTTCTGCCCGCTTGTCACGGCGTGCGAATGCCAAAGAAAAATCACTGGGGCAAAATTCAACAGCAGAGAAGTTCAGCCTGTGCCAATATTTCCGCTTCTCAGGTCGTGTAGTCCTGCTGTGGAATGAACTGGAGCATTTAGTAAACACCTGTAATGGAAAGCAGGATCATGAGGTGACCCTGCCACAGGACATGTGACTCCAGGCAGCAGTGGTGACCCTCAAACCATCAGGATTGTGGGCCTGAGTCCAGTTTTGAAGCTTGTGATGTCCTGCGTCAGTCACCACCCTTTATATACATCCATCCATTTTCTGTAACCACTTGTTCTATGTAGGGTCAAGGGGGGGGTCTGGGTCTAGGGGCTCAAGGCAGGGAATAACCCAAGATGGGGAAATTGGTAACTCTAACCACAGTGTGTTTTAGGACTGGGGGAAAACCAGAGTACCCAGAGGAAGCCCCACAATGACACAGGGAGAACATGCAAACTGCACACATGTGGAGCCGTGGCGGAGCCTCGAACCCTGGTGTGAGGCAAGAGTGCTGACCACTGCACCATCGTGCTGCCCCCCTTAATCTACATGTCCAACTAAATAATCCTGTACACTCCCCCCTAACATCACTGTACTTGTACATCTCCATCACATCCACCTTCTCAGTAGAAAACCAGCCAACGAGCCCCCAAGATTTCAGCCTGGAGACACATGGTAAGCCGAACACTCCCCAGGAATGAAGGAGGTCAGCACTGTTACGCAGAGCAAGGGATTTGGTTATCTTCCCGCATGAAACTGCAGTTCCATAGCCTCAGGACACTGGAGATGGTATATCAACATAAGCCACACATGTGCATGTTCTTCAGAACAAACAGATTCTCATTGGACTGCAAAGACACTCTACGTGAAGGATTACCAACTCTCCTCTAAGTTTATTATGCATTTGTGCATTTCTGCGTCTTTGGAAATGCTTCCAGCTGGACGTATTTTCTGCGGGTAAAGACTCATTATTGATAATCAACTTCACACCCACCGGCCCTTCAGCACCTAATTAATAGCCTTGTAAAGTGATGTCTGTGCACTGCCAGCGTAGGGGGTGACGGCGGGTCAAGCAAAGAGAGCGGCAGGGGTGGACGACGTTGACAATGCTGACGGGAGGAAATCATGAAGAACGAGGTGAAGTGTATAGAATGGAAGATCAGCCACCTGTAAAATCTGTACAGCTATTGTTGGTGGTGTTACACGCGTACTGTGGTCCAGCCAAACCTGAGTGGAGATTTCAGTTATCTGTATATTTCAGGAATGGACGGGACATTCATAACCATAAAGATATCAGTACTGGAAATAGGCTGCAGAAGACGAAGTCTGTTCACAAGCAGCTTTTGGTGAATGTGTGAGGCACTAGGCCGGTCTGGTGTATGGTGCTATGCCATAAACCATGTAGACTCGTATCATCCACATTCAGGACAATGTGGGGGGTACAGGTGTCTCCAAGTCAGACGATGGCATGGTCAGATGTAAACTACTGGTAGGATAGTACAGATTCCTCTTTCAGTTTCCTGCAATCCCGATGAGTCAGGGTTGAGGTGTGACGACTACAATGTACATGACTGGAGAGCCTTTAAAATGGCACCCCATATCTTCATCCATAAATAACACACACAACTCACTGATTCCAGGTCAGTTACATAGCTTTCCTTCAGTACTGCCTATAAACTGTACCTATAAACATTTGTGTGAGATGGAACACGCATCGTTTAAAAACCTCAAACGGTTGAAGTCATGGTTTGGGATGATGCCAACTTTCACTGTGTAGAGGCACAGACTCTGTGGGAATTTATGTTGGTTTAGGTACTACATCGTGATTACATAATGGAGGAGCCCCACCAATCACATTGGACCATTTCTCCCATGATGCATTGCTTTTAGCTCAATGCATAGGAGAATTTTCATGCAGAAGTATGATTAATTATTTGTATACTAATTGCATGTTAATTTGAGTTAATGACTCCATGTATTTAGTGTTTAAATGCAGTTATAGCTTTTTTTAAACATTTTTTTTAAATGTCTGATTCTGATCGTCAGTTAACAGCTTGTTACAAAACTATACTATAAAGTGGCTATAAAATGCTTGGGGAGTTAATTCCACGTCTGTGGCCTCTGGCTTAGTTTCAAATAAGATGATGAAATTTTAATGAAAAACTGCAGTTGAATGGGCGGGAGGCTTTATGAGTAAGAGAAGATGGGAGGATTGAATGAGATTTACATTAAAATGGGATCTAAAGGGACAAGACGACCCTGTTTTATGCATTTCCCTGTCTGCTTCTCCAATCTATCTATCATTACAGCTCCTTCCTACTAAGGTCCTGCCTGGCTGCCCAGACTGTACTGAACACAGGAAGCGGCACCTCCTGGCCAGCAGGAGGCAGAGACGGGATCACGTGGCCGTCCTCGCCGGCGGGGTGACGCCAAGCAGAGTCCCCGGCCTCACAGGACGACACAGCTGTCGCGGTCAGCACCGACACGGGGAATCCAATGACTGCCATCTCTGCAGCTGTGCACTCTGGTAATTGAGGCTTAAGGAACACAAGCAGGGACATGTGCATGCATACACACGCACGCACACACACGTACACACATGAATACACGCACGCTCGCATTAGGTATGTACATCTTTCTGAGGACTCCATTCATTTCTATGGGAAAAACCCAAATCTGAACTATGACATCCCTTACACAGCCATAATCTTAACCACAAGTAACCAAACAAAATACAAAACTTTTGGCATTTTTATTTTTTTAACATTTATTTTTTTATTTTAATTAAACTGAGTTTTCCCTTGAGGGGACCAAACAATGTCCCCTCAATGTAATATTCAGATTCCCAAACACACGCACACACACACACACACACACACACACACACACATAGCTCCAAAGCTGAAAAAAATGGCACCCTCAAAACTGTTAGTGTTCTGAACAGGTTTGATCAAGAGATCTAGTTCAGCAAAAATGTTTATTGGACTGTAAAAGGCAGAAGAGGGCCTTTCAGACATGTGGTTCTGATCCATTACCAGCTGGAAAAGCCCCTCGCGCTGCAGGTTCTGTGGCTCGCATGTGGTTACCCGTCGGTATGGCTGGGAAACTGAGGACACGGTGGAGCCTGGAGTCCTTTGCCCCACTGTGGCACCCGAAAGAGCAGAAGAGGCAGAAGCGGGTCCTTGTTTGGGTGGAGGCATGATGAAGATGCCTGGACTTCATCTATGGTCATTTTCAGTTACAATGCCTTATAAATATTATTGTTGTGGTTACAGTTATCAGTGCCAGCACTGGGAGGGGGGTGAGTTGTAATAACATTCATTTGGTTGTGTAGAGGAAGCATCTGGAATTTTCTCCTTATGTTTGCCTGTTGCTGTCCAGATATTTACACATCGCAGCTGACATTTTTAAGAAGAGCAACATACAGTTTCTCAGGGGTTTATACAGCTAGATATTTCACAGAAATGATTACAGGTCAAGTAAACCAAGCAGGGCGCGTCCTTAACTGCCACGCCACCTGCTGGATGGATGCCAGGGAGCATCATCACCTCACCGCAGCTGTTCTGTGTGTTTTGGGAGACCCGGATCCTGCAGAGGACTCACAAAACAGCTGACGCTGGATCGGCAGAGCAGCCTGATGACATCGGAGGCAGCGGATTGGAGGGTGAGGCGGGGCCCCTGGGGATGAGGCGGGGCCCCTGGGGATGAGGCGGGGCCCCTGGGATGAGATGTTCCTAAAAGGGCCCGCCCTCCCCGTGGAGCCCGCCACCCCCTGGGGCACGTTGATGGCCGTGACAGAGCTTTGGCCGGGTCTTCAGAAGGTCTGGGTGAGCAGTGTGGGAAACGGGATATAATTATATGAGTCACAGACGTGTTGGTCCAAGCAGAGAATTAAGAAAAAAGCACAAAGGGAAGGGGAAGCCACTCCGCAGTGCCATCCATTCATGCCACGATGGCGAGCTGGCAGGAGGCTCTCTGCAGAGGGCGTGCCGTCCACAACATGGACGTGGCACCTGAAAGGCATGAGACCTGCCCCTGCAATAAACCTATGATTTCAGGGAGGACACACTGCACCTTCCCACCCCCATCCCCTTCAAAATGTTATGTGCCAAGTTCACCCCCCCCCCCACACGGTGTGTGAAACCACCCACGCCCAGCTTCTGAACTTCACGGGAAACGTTTCCCCATCAAACGTCTCACATTTGAAG
>JAODUD010000134.1:12828213-12840689 GCA_026784285.1 Stomatorhinus walkeri
AGTGAGTATAAGTGAGTGAGTGAGTGAGAATAAGTGAATGGAGTGAGTGAGTGAGTATAAGTGAGTGAGTGAGTGAGAATAAGTGAGTGAATGAGTGAGTGGAGTGAGTGAGTGAGAATAAGTGAGTGAGTGGAGTGAGTGAGTGAGTGAGTGAGTGGAGTGAGTGAGAATAAGTGAGTGAGTGAGTGGAGTGAGTGAGTGAGAATAAGTGAGTGAGTGAGTGGAGTGAGTGAGTGAGAATAAGTGAGTGAGTGGAGTGAGTGAGTGAGTGAGTGAGAATAAGTGATTGAGTGGAGTGAGTGAGTGAGAATAAGTGAGTGAGTGGAGTGAGTGAGTATTAATGGAGCCACTGGTCTCCTGTCTGTGAATCTCCATGACCCTCTTCTGAGTAATTAGACTGTCGATGAATGGGTGGTGCAGAACTTAAATCTATATGATATTATGAAGATGCTTCGGAAGGTCTACAAAACTACTCAACGTTATAACAAGTTAGTGGTGCCGTCATTGGTCCGTGACCTGAAATTGCAAATGTCACAGATTGAAGGGCCATGGGACATGCACTGGCGTGGTCCGGGGGGGTGGGGTGTGGGCAGTCATGCCTTCAGCAGATTCTGGTGTCAGTCAGACAGTCGCTCCAAATGGCTCCCCAGTCACAAACGAACAAAGGAGGAGGAGATCCAGATGCAAGTCTATTTTACTTTTAATATAAAACAGTATGATCCCAAAATAAATAGTCGTACTACGTAATCTAACAAAAAAGATGTTAACATTTTAACATACATTTACAAGAAATAAATATATTAATGTGAAAAATGTCGCTGTAGTTCCTGTAATACAGTTCTGAGGCCAAGAAGAGCGAATGTTGCACGCAGGGTCATCATCAGCCATGCCCCCCCCCCCCCCCAGTAACAGTAGGGGCTGCACTTTAGCCTCAGTGCTGAGGGCAGCGGGGCAGCATAAATTGCCTGGGATCTGGTCTCATAGGAGTTGCTGTGATCTCCATTTAAGAGATCCTATTAGTATATTATATCAGAGCTGTCATGATTATTTGATTAAACTCGATTCCAAAAAAGCACTGATTAAGATTTTCCTTCTCGACTACTTGGCAATATGGTGAAAGGAAGACAGGCATAGTGTATGCGGGTCCATATAATTTCATTCACATTAACAGTGAATGAAAATGCAGTCATCTGTAATTACTGCAAAGCAGAACTGAAATATACTTAGTGACTATGTCTCATATTCAACTGGTTGGTTGAAACAAAATCTTGGTCTGGATTTGTACTCTCTGGGCCTCACCTCTGGATATGTGCCATTTAGGCTTGCGGAGCAGCCTAGCCTATCTTTATCATCACGTTCACTTACATTATTTTGCTTAACTTTCTGCAATTCCTCTATGTCAGAATGATTGCTACTAAAATGAAAGTCAGCTCAGTCATTTGGCCGCATTATCTTACATAATCATAAATAACGTACATGTGGCGCTCATGCAAAAGCAGCGGCGCTAAACTTCAGACAGATTTTATTTATTCATTCAGTGATTTGTATTCTAGATACATCTGAAAAGGGACCGTCGTAAAATAAAAGAAAGCTAACTAAGTTTCGTCTCCAGTGATCGTGTTAAAGTTTTAGCGCAAACTATGGAAGCTTGAACCCAGCACACTATGTTCACCCCGCATGGTGGCTTTGCTGCGGATCCGCTGCTTTCCTTTCGCTGTCCAAAAACATGCAATATAAATGAACTAGAGATCATGTGTGACTGAGAATACACCCTGCAGTGGTTGGTTGGTTCCTGCTTCACACTAATTATGATTATGTTTATTATATTATTTATCATTATATTAAATCATATTACGTGATGTTGTATTACATTATATTATATATAAATGATTAATTGATGAATCGTCAGATCTAAGTTTGGTCTAATGCGACGCGATGTTTCTGTATCAGGCGGAACCAAGGGCAGACCGGCCCTCTTAATACTCTGCGAACTACCCCACTGCCCATTCCCGACATGATCGTCGGAGGGTCATCACTGGCTGCATGAATTAAAAGCTCAAAACAAGCACTGTGGAATGTGAGAGCATCTTTCGTTCCATTCTTGTCTTTTGTTATACATGTCTATATAAAAAAAAACCTCTACAATTATTTTTTTTCAGGGCAAAACCACATTGACAAGATAAAGTAAAATAACATTAAAATAACACTGCATATAAATAGATCATATTAAATAAACGGAATATTGAAAATACTCTAATATTATTTATAAATTAAAGGTACTGCACTACAAAAAGGGGGATAGTAGATCTGTCTGTACCCAGAGCGTCTGGTACTCTTTAGAGCAGTAAGTGCATGGATCTTTGGAAAAAATAACTTAAGCACATTCTATGTTTCTCAGATGAAAGTCAGCATCTACTGTCAGCTTTGTGTCAGTACCTACAGAGTGTCCCTCTTGGGTTAGAACAGCATCCTACTGTCTGTTAGTGTGTATACCCCGCTTGTCTTCACACGTCAGATATCCTGGGAGCTTCGCCTTCCTGGTCCTCTGCCTTGAACATCTGTGCGGCCACAGAAGGGCACTCGGCGCCCCTTCCTACGCCAACCCCCCCTCCCCAAACCCCCGACCGCCTCTGGTCAGCTTGCCAAACTTCCCAGGTCCATATCCAGTGGAGTGGTGCATTAAACACATTTCAGGACTGCCGACCGCCGGTCTGCTGCAGGGTCGGGAGCTGGTCTGCGTTCATGCAGTTCATAGCAGCGATTCAATGTCTCTTAGTCATGTGTGTGAAAGTGTTTTGTACACAGACACGCACAGACATGATGGGCTCATTTCTCACATTGGAGTCCATCCACCCACAGCCAAAAATGTTCAGTTCTTACATCAAAAGTGCTGTATAAAAAATTCCTTCATTTTTGTATCCTCTTCGTCCATTTTCATCTCCTAGGTTTCTCACATCTGAAACAGGACAAAAGCAAATTAGAACATCACCACCAATCAAAGCCCAGCTCCAGTGAGCCTCTCCACCAATCAAAACCCTTCCCCAGTGAGGCCATTAATAAAAATTCTACTTTACCGAATTCCTCGGTCAAATCGCCCATAAATAATCCACCAGTCAAAATCCTGCTCCAAGTGAGCCTCTCCACCAATCAAATCCCTTTCCCAGAGAAGCTCCACCCCCAGAACTCAAGACTGAACTCTCTTTTGGAGTGAGTGAGGAACCACAAGTCCAGAAGTGAAGATCACCATGACTATAAGGGGTGCTATTCCCATGGTGAAAAAGGTGTTAACTGGACTGCTGAAGCAGATTTCACCTGACTTGATAACTTGAATATAGTCGGTGATTCTGAGTCAACAATCACACCCAGAAAAAAAAAAAGTCAGGGAGTGCACTCTAATGCTCGAAAGGTTCAGCGCTGACAGTACACACTCGACAGAAACACATGCCAGCTCACGCCAGACAAAACATCACACACAGGATCCATTCACAGGGACATGCAGCAGACAAAACACACAGCCCGCCACGGCACAGTGAACGCACACAGATACTCATCAAGAGCCGGCATGTTCTGCGTATTCTTCAACGACCACCAAATGGTTCTGACCGAACTTGGGGGACCAGCAATGTAATGCAGATTCCCCCCAACCCGGTCCTTGGGAACACGCAGACAGTGCACATTTTTGCTCCCGGGAGCTGGCGGGGAGCAAAAATGTGGACCGTCTGGCAGGGAGTTGCTAAAACGTGGTCCGGCTTCTGGTCTCTGACGACTGGGTTGAGAAACACTGGTGTAAAGTGTCACTGATGAATGGTCATACACATCAACTTTAAGGTAGTTAACATAAAAAAATAGATAACTGTTAATGACACTCATTACTGTGGAGTACCAGGATTTATTCTATAATAAAAACACACACACACACACACACACACACACACATACAACAGGACAGGACAGGATGCTCACAAGCCAGCACAGTCCAGCAAAATAAAACCAGCTCTCCCATAATGCTGTGCAGCAAAGGCTCACTGACACACAGGAAACTCAAGACAGACAGAAGCAAGCACATCTGCCCAGAGGCATGTGCCCAGTGGGGAACGCGATGGGCTGTGTCAGGCCCCCTCCAGGAAGATATTAGGTGACTCCGCAGTCACTGCAAGGTAAAATGTGTACGTTTGTACCTACAGCGACGAGGGACTTCAGAATTCCCCACTCACATCCCTACTGTCTTATTTTTTTTGTTTGTTTTTTAAATTTCTACTTGGAGCAGGAACCCCAGTGCTTTTACAGCCTGGGACAGGAAATATTCAGCAGTGCTTACAAAATAAATAAGCAACAAGCGTAGCCGCTCACGCCCCCAAAAGACAAGGGAGCAGACGCCTCCGATCACACAGCACGTCACATTAAGCAGAAATGACACCCAAAGCATAAGTTACATGCTTAAAGGAGCGTTCCAAGAACAAACCTGCACGTTCTTTGGTTTAACTCAAGACTCCTGGCCTTGCAGTCTAACTCTGAGTTTTTGCAGGAACACTGACAGGTGAGGGGGTCCTGCACAAAGTAGCGCCTCCTTTTCTCTGAGCAAGGGGCACAGTGGCTGCAAAAAGGCAAAAAAGGGGGAGAGAGAGAGAGAGAGAGAGAGTCTAAGCAGGAGAACTTGAGAGGAGGAGCAGGGGGCCAGGGGCACTGGTGGTTAGCCAAAACACCCGCACACAACGCTGAAGTGAGGTTAGTATCGCAGAGGAAGAAAGCGGGCCAGTGTTAGTGTAGAGGAGCTGTCACACAAAAACACCTATCTAATCTCATTGCACACACACAAACCACAGCCACAGACACCACACAGACTCCCCAACTGCTGCCCACACACTGGCCATCCCTAATACCCCCTCTGGTTCAGTGCATTCCCAGGGAGTGTGCACTGTTTGTCTCAATGCGAAGACTGTATACTTCAATGTAAATATGATTTCATCAGGATATTCCCTCACACCAAAATCTGTCACAAACAGACCCTGGGGGGCCCTTGGGTGTACAGGCATAGCTGCCGGACAGGGTTACGCAGCCAGGAATGGGACACCTGGTCCACTTCGGCCATGTGACCAGCCCGACACAGTGAGCTGGTATACAACGTTCAGCCCTTTAAGGCGACATGAGAAAATGCAACCCGTTTGCTGTCGCCCCTGAAAAACACCACGTCCAGACAGCCTGGACATCAATGTGGCTGGTCGACAGCGGTACTGGCAGCTCCTTACTGGTTCCTCCAAAGCATGTTCATCACTAGATGAAAAGAGGACAGGAACCACAGGGAACAGGAGCTGGGAGGAACAACAACCTTCTGTCTCCCGAGAGACGGAGCCCATCGCAACCGCTGCCTAAAATCAGCTCTCTGCTGACTCGGTGAACCAATACCTGCAGGCTGACCCACCGCAAAACCAGTTGGCCAGAGAATAGGCTTTGATGCCCGGCGACAGGGGCTTCCTGCAACGCTTATAATTCCAACGGACCGTTCCGGACACCTTCCGGAGAGTGTCTGACAACTGCCTGCATGCAGTGAATATGCCCCCGCCCACCCCCCCACCCAGATGCGAGCAAAGCCTCAACACACCTGTTGTATTAAAGGCCAACAGAATTCCTTAACAGCCCATGAAAGGTTGGAGCTTAACAAGTCGAGAACAGCTAAAATACTAAACTGCGCTAATACAGTGTTTCAAAACCACACTGGGCCCTCACACTCCCCTACACCCGGCCCCAAACAGACTTCATGGCCCCAGTGTGATTGTCCCTCTGACATAACACATAGATTAGAGCACAAAACCTTCAATCAAAACAAGATCTAATACTCACTTTTCCTTGTTCTCTTTCACATCAGTCTTTGGTCTGAAAGAATAAAGGAGAAAGCCTGAAATTAGCCTGGGTAGACAGACTGAGTCACCGTGCGTGAGAAAGTGGCGGGCTGTGGGGGGGGCGGGGCCTGACGTGGGCGGCACTCACCTGCACTCACACTTTTGGTGTTCCGTGAAACTTCTCAGGTACTTTTGCTGTTGCACCCGCTGCTTTATTCTGATGACCTGTTGCGACACAGGGGTTGTGTCAAAGACACTGACATGCAAACGCCACCTCAAACTGCTGCCTAACTGTTCATAATAATTACCACAGAGCTTTATTCCGACTACAGATAGGTAACTACCAATCACTGAGTAGAGGTGGGTTCTGCTCATTGCGGCGCCACAATAACGTCCTTGGTCTGTGTATGGAAATTAACCACACGGTCTCACATGCATGAGTACTGCACAGAGCGGAAGGAGGAGACAAAGATGGGTGAACTTTGCACTCGTCTGCCTCTGTTCGTTAGCCTTTTCCAGGCTGATTGCCCTGAACCCCCTCCCCCGACTGCACCACTCGCTCCCTCGCTTTCTAACGCCTCACCTCCATGGTTGTGTTGTACGTTTCCGTGGGAACGCACTCCATCGCCTCGTCGTTGCAGCAGCCCCCACAGCGCTTGAGGGCAACGCAGGATGGGATGTACGTGACCTCCGTCTCATCTGGGTACTCTAGGAAGATGTCCACCAATACTTCCCTTGGTTGACACAGGCTTTTATTGAATACATCCATGAAAGGAACAACTGCAGGAGAACAGAAAGGTTAGGTTAATATCCATTAACCGCCGTCATCATCATTACCACCACCAGAATCACTCTTGTGAAAAATCCCATCGTCACCTAATGAGTTACAGCCATATTTCTCATAATATTTAAATGACTTCGGATGTTGTCGTGGTTAAGCTTCCTAGCGGAACTCTGCCGGCCAGCTGGGTCCTGTCCTAGTTCCGTTCTAAACCCTGTGATCAAGGTTTTTCTTTTCACTAGGCTTGACAAGCAACCCGACAAGGTAGCATCACGATGGCCCTGACGTGACCCCAATGACTGACACCACCTTCGATGTTAGTGGTTCAAAAATCAATGTCGGGCTCTTAAGGTATTTCTGGGGCCTCTCTCCTCGAATAGTCCGAAAACAGCTGAGGTCGGCTGGAGATTCTAAACTGGTCCCACTGTGTGACCGTCTGGCAGAATAGAAGTGGGTGTCCAAAAATGCAGTGATGCCTCAGCCTAGATGTGCCCTCCCCTAAGTCTGCTCCCCATAATATTCTTTAGATGGCTGATTTTTCGCTAAATGGATGGAAATCTAGGTGGTCTGGCGAACCAGAACCATTTCTGGCCACTAGAGGTCAGCAGACCCGTATAACGGCGTCACTAAAGGGAAGTCCTTCGACAGAGTCCTAACACCTTCAGTCTCACACAAGGCGAACATACCTTCATTTTTGCTCTTCTCTCTGTCCTTTGGTATGTGGGCAGCCTGCGATGGACAGAAACGGCACATGTCCAAATTAATTCCTCCAAAACACCGCACATCTTTTTTGTTTCTAATTTCATTTAGTCCGACCTCTTCGTGTTAGTCACTATAAAATATAATATACCTTTAAAAAATGACGAAACTTTAGGTACAACCTTGGTCGTTTCACAAAAAAAAAAAGTTTCAATGATCATTTATGCCTGTAAAAATACCTTGCACTGCATGGTTTATGTAAGTAGGCCTACACACTATGAAAAATTGTTGAATGCAAAATCCATAATAAAAAAACCTGTTTTAACGCCTTTATTTCTTCCACAACAGTTAATAATTCTATTTAAAACACCTAATAGTGACAAACTAAATGCTATCGCACACCAACTAGTTACAGTATTCTAATATCAAGCACATTTTTAAACATCAATACGGCCACGTAATTCAAATAATCGTGAGTTAATAACTCTTTTAAGCGACTTAAAATAAATCTTGCAACCTTTTATGATCCTATGATATAGTAACTGGTGAATTATACATCGGTCGTTTAACAATCGCGGATGCAGGCCCGTAAAGCCGGCTCCCCCCCCCGATTACAGCCCTTTACAGTCCACCGGGCCCCATCAGCGCGTACGAACAGCACATTAAGATCTTTAATGAACCTGACTAAATGTTCAATTTTATAGTAGGCATGTTTCGCCGACTGGTACCGAATAAATCGACAATGAAAGAACGTGATGGGGGGGGGGTGTAGGTTGCATTACGTTTCAACCCCCGAATTCAGTGTTTCATCATTCAAAAAGCACGTGATCTCGCACTTGCACGCAGGTCACTCTGTTACAGGACAATCAAGGCAGCCGTTTTCACATAAAATACAGGCTTTCCGTCATCTTTCGTAATCTTTGTAATTTGGTTATTAAAGATTACTTTAAATGATTAAATTAATAATTATATTTGTTATAGTTTATTATCATATAAATAACACGTCGTCACTGTTGTTAGGATATTATTATTAATAACGATAATAGTAATAATGATTAATATGGGTGTTTGTATTGTTGTTCTTATTGTCGTTCTGTTACTGTTACTGCAAAAAGAGGGAAACAAACAATTAAAATCCTAAACAATCAAGGAACAAAGACAGCGTGCGCTCTTTCCAGAACGTTGACAGCGGAACTTAGATTTCAGTGGGAACGGTGTTACTTGCTACGGTCAAACACGTTTCCACCCCCGCACTTAAAACACGGAGCTCAGACCCGATCGGTCCCTGACCTGAACTTCACCATATAATTCAATTTAGGATGATAAAGAAGCAAACTACAGCTCCCAGCAACGAGCCTCCAGCGCGGTGAGAAGCGACCTGGCATGTTAACCGCAATGACGAGCGACACGCACACACGCACGGACGCAGCACGACTCACTTTCACTCACCGGATCAGGCTCAAGCGCAGACCTACCTTCAGGAAAGACAAATGAAGCGCCGCCAGAAACAGTTCCAGTATCAAATTCACAACTAAGTTCATGATTATTACTCCAAAGGCGAAGGTCGATCCGGCAAATCTGTCTCTGTCAAGCAATGCAATTTGCACTGATATTGTAGGTTTCTCAAGGGGCGTTGAGGAATATCCGCAGCTACATAAACTCCATTTCGCCCCGCACCGGGAGAAGGGGTATCGGGGAAGAAAGTGTTCACTTGCGTCGCTCCAACTGCTCCTTATACAGATCAAGTCGTCCAATAACGGGGAGGGGGATCCGAACTGCGCGTCACTTTTTAATCCTCGTCAAAATCCTCTCCTCTTCAGAGCGCCGAAATCCGCATGACAGTAAAAATCCCACATTTCATGTATCAGTACTTCTGGAGAAAGGCTGATCGTCAAGCAAAACTGGAGAAAGTGAGAGAGAAAAAAACTCATAGACTCCTAAAGACAACTTTGAGCGGCGGAAAGGTAGCGGCAACGCGCAGACTTAAATTATCACAGCCGAGAAACCAAAACGAAACCACTTGTGAAATCGATAAAATCGTAATCATTCGTCCGACTCTACTGTTGGATATGCCAGCGATGGTCCCCGTTACCTGCACATAATTCCTCTATTGTGGCCCTTTCTCCTAACCGACAGTATACTGAACCGTGCCGTCTCCTCCAGCTCCACCTCGGATCTGCTGTAGGGTTAAATGTAGCCTCACACCCTGCAGCCGCGGGCGATCGCTGATTGGCCGGGTCCAAGGTGGGCCAGAGCGCGTCCGATGCCAGCGATGATGTCGCTTATTAAGCGCTCTCACGGACCCTAGTCTTCCCAGTGCCAGTTCCGGACCTTGACCCGAAACCGATAACCGTGCCGGGAACGTGTGAGATACCTCGGCGCGGTGCCTTTATCTGAACCGATCCAAAATTACGAGCTGTAATAAATAAAGTGCCACTTTTGCCCTGTGCATCTTCTGTGTAAAGTGTGGTTTAAGTCCACGAAACTGCACCCTATACCAGTTTGCGTACGTGATCCTAAGCATACCTCCGCGTGACAGATGGAGAATTAGTGCTTCCGATCTGCATGGAACTCCAGACTTTCCTGCGAACCTCCTTAGACGGCAGAAGCCGGCGGGGCTCGGGGGGGCTGTCGGGGAGCGCACAATGGCCAGCAATTCGCCGTTCAGTGTGAACGCAAAGGTGCGGCTGCAAGAGCAGCTTCCACCAACCAGGCGACTGCACTTGTCACGTAGGCACTGAGACTGGGGGGCAAAACGAACTCGGGTCCTCAGCCGTATACTGGAATACCCGAGGACACCTGACGCTGACTAACGATGCGTGTAAAGCCAAGCCAATCGCTCACCTGATTCTCTGCTTTTTTCCTCATCGTGTATGAATATGTACAATTTAGGCTAATGAAAATATATACGTGTATATATATCAAGAGCATATAATGATTGGGGGGGGGGGGGGTCTTTCCGATCATCATTTGCTGATGAAATCTTTTGTGTGGCCATGCATTAACGTAATTTCGGTATGTCTTTTGTCTTTTTAAAGTAATCCGGGTTCCTGATTCGACTGTAATCCGGATAATAAGAAGCAAACAAACGACCGGGTGGAAATTAAGTACTTTAAAGGTTGAGAAGATAGTCTTGGAGAGGCGGATTTGTACCTGACCGAGGAACAGACAGTAACAAATCACATTGATATAACACAGACCGATCTCTTTAGTGCTTTAGAAACAATGCAGTCGTTTATTACTCAAGAACTTAAGTGCAACGTTTTCCACTATTGGCATTTTTTCCCAGTTAAGAAATTATAAAACAGAGAATTTAATTCTGGCGGCACAACCTCGCAGACGCTGTCCTGATTGATGAACTTTGCCTTCAGTGGTTCTTCAGCGGCCACTCGGTATGGGGAGATAAATCTGTCAGACACATGACGTGCCCTTTGAAGGGCTGACTGGCCACTTCACCCACAGCTCCTTAGCCCGTCTCTTAATTTAAATGGTGTTTCTGAATGAAAATGATTTTTAAACTAATCAACATACCCTGTAATGAAACGGCAAGTGCAAGGTGGTACTGCTAGACGTGGGGCGGCCGCGCTCCCGCCCTATTACAAACCGTTTGCCTCCCCTACCCCCACCCCGGACCCGTCTCTCCCACATGGACCCTCCACTCAGCCGTGGGACAGGTCAGCACGCACTCTCATGGCCCCCCCGGCACTCTGCTCCGTTACCATGGTTTTCTCCAGACTGCCTTTTCTTCGTCTTTCCACCATGCGGAGACGCAGCCCGCTGCTTTGTGTGTGTGTGCGCCAATCTGACTGTGAATCTGACTGCCCGCCTTTCTTTGTGTGCGCGATTGTAACTTTTACTGCGTGAGCGTGCATCTCTCTGCATCTACGTGGTTGTGTCTGTGTTTGTAAATTCTGTGTGTGGCGTGACTGCACATGACCTCGTGTACGATACCGGTTTCAACCATGTCAGTAACTATTTTCACTCCTGAATGCATTCTGCTTTTAAAACATACGGCTCAGTGTGTTTCATAGTATAACTTCTTACTGCTTTAAAGTAGCACTCTGACATTTCAGGGAAGTGATATAATTTATTTACACGAATAGTCATAGTATAATGCTCACAGCTCCACAAAGTCTAACGTCACGTGCGATGCCCCGGCTCTTAATCACGCGCAGCCTGGGGAGCCCGGGCAGACGTAAAATGAGTGTAATTTTTTTGGACCCTCAAGGGGGCGCTGCAAAGACACTTGTTGTCATTTGAAGAATTTTGAAGGAAGAGCCATAGTTGAAAATATAAGTAATATATGTAACACGATGTGCATAATGTTTATATTATAGACAATATACAATTTAAATTACTATATCCATAAGCACAGAGGGTAGTGAAACTCAATTTTTAAGAGAAATAGTTTTGCTTCCGCTGTGAGTAGACATGCTGTACCCTCTTCAAGGCCTCTCGCTGGTTATCAGTAACTATTGCTAGGTGTGCTGCCTCTCTCTGTTGTGTCTTTCTGTGGATGAGTCTTGCCCAGTCAAGCTCATGCCTTTATATTTCTTTTCTTTTATACACATTTCCCCCTGGAATCGGTTCACGCTTAAAAAAACTACTGTGTTTCCTGAATGTTAAAACAAATAACTGACTGACCAACCCCAAAGAGACAGCCTTTATGTATCAGATACACCCATTAGTGGTCGACACTAGTCAGCAGTGTCTTAACTAGTGCTAACTATCTTTGAGACCTCATGCCAGACTAGCCTTGTGGTTTATCTGCAGACTAGCCTTGTGGTTCCTGCTCGACCATAAGGATGACTGGCTTGTTTGCTTCTGATGGATGTCTGATGCCTGTGGAACAACCCGTTCTGCCCCGTTCTATCCCTGGATTGCCTTTAAGACCTCTCACATGCTTCCTGGGGAAGGCCCTGGAGCTGAGAGGCCAGTGAATTCTGCTGGCAGATGACAGACTGGCTGATAGGGAAGGAGAATGGGTCTCAGGCCATGATGGTATCCCATGAAGGATCCTCCTCTCGCCCTGGGACATTGACTTAATTGAAGAATAACATAAAGGCCTGTGCTCCTGTCCGCTGATCTAAGCAATGTTTCAGTGTCCAAGAGGCTGAGGGTTATTGAGCTTATACGGTGTAATGTCAGTCACCTGCCCC
>JAODUD010000134.1:12846746-12865547 GCA_026784285.1 Stomatorhinus walkeri
TTAATTGAAATGGTGATTTACAATTCCTGTCCTAGCTCAGAGTGTCCTCGCTGACATGGATTATCTGGTCACCCTAGGCTCTTCCGTCAGTGTTAGGTGACGTGGTCTCCCTGCAGAAATTTTCTGCTAATTTGCTGGCCCTCTGCTGCTGTGCCAGTTTCTCGCTGACGCACCAGATGCCCCAATAAAGTTGCATTCAATGGACTAAGATTCAGACCATACCACTGTTTCACATGCAATAGATTGCGTATGGCATTGCTATGATGGCACAAGGACTAGTTGAACCAGGCGTTTCATGCAAATCAATGAAACAGATGAGCTGAAAGCCAGTTTTCATTGGGCCAGCGTGTCACATGACCTCAAGCCTATGGTCTGGGCTGTTGGTTTATACAAGCCGCCCACAGGAACAGAACCCCACAGGAAGCAATTAGAGTAGCGAAATGTAGTGATGGGGGGTGCAGAGACCCTCATCTGGGCCCCTGTCAGGCCTATCTCCCATTAACTAGGGCTGGGTGATATGGACCAAAAATCATATCTCAATATTTTTTTAGCTGTACGGCGATATGCGATATATATGCCAATTTTTTTCCATAACACCATAATAAATAGACTATTCCAGTCACAGCCAAATGTCCACAATGTCACACAGGCACCTTTAATGACAGACAGCTGTACATGTACATGAAAAAATGGCTCAAAAACAAAATAAAAACATATATTATTTTACCAACCAGCTCCACCTCTCTAGCTTACCTCGTGTCTGTCTGTTTCCATGCTGTCCCTGCATGTTTAACTTATGAGAGAGGGGGAGGGGCAGGGCGGGGTGGGGTGCAGTTGTGTGAGAGACAGACAGGAGAAATAGGTGAACTGGGGATCTACGAGTATAATTTTAAAGCAGCATGAATTATATTGATTACAAACAGTATTGTCTCATACTATATTTCGTATAAATATATAGTGGAATCCTCTTATAGTGATCACATCTGTTTGGGTTAAATTGGTCACTATAAGTGGATGATCCTTATAACTGATTTTTTTTCCTTTTTCTTTGTCTCACATTGAATACTATTTAATTAACATTTATATATTCATTAAATAAATATAAGGTAATAGAACGGACAGCGTCACTATTTACAGAATTTTATTGACTCTTTCAAAATACAGTACAGCTGCATGCTTCAAATGCTTTTCAAATTGAAGGCACCGTAGAAATCAAATTGCTGAACTATGTATAACTCGAATACGCTATAATACTGTAGTGCCGGCGGCATCTGCATGACCCAGCATGCCTAGCGGGCACGTGTATATAGCCCCTGTTTGTATTTTATAGTGTAGGTAGTGTAGGCTGTGCATTTAACTGTGGTTGTACTTGGTCCTTGCCTCATCCTCGCGTGTCTTAGCCATTGTGTAATTAACCGCCATGTGTGTGCCTTACCGTAATTAATGTAATGTCCGTGTTGGCCTGTCAATCATGGTTTTTTTAAGGAGGAACCTTAGCGTGTACTTTTAAGGAGGAACATAAAGAACAGCTTTGTGTCAGTCCACCTTTCGTTGTTTTCATTCGTCAATGCGGCGATTCCTCAGTCTGCTCCAGTACCGTACAATATTGTGCATGAAATATGTCTTATTGTCTGTAGGTTTCTGCCTATGGCTGCATCACGGTGGCTTGTTTTTGGCTGCTTATCATATGTTTCGATGAGTCTAAATTTGCCATAGAGAGAAAACGACTTTCTTTTCCCCGTCATGTTTTCTGTGCATGCAGCATTAGCCTCAGGGAGCTAGCCTGAAGCAGACGGGTTTCTGCGAATCAAAGTAGGCTTATCAAAGCAAAGTTAAAAAAAAAAGAAGAATTAGCATAATTTTTTTTTCCGTATGTTGTCATACATAAAAAGACCTAAAATGAAGACTGTAAGGGGATTACTATAAGGGAATTATTTAAAAAGTATTTGTATAGGAATGATTCTCTCCAAAGCTTTTTGATCCATATAAGCAGTTGATCACTATAAGCAGGTTCCACTGTATACCTATATATCTTAAACTCAATATATCGCCCAGCCCTACCAAAAACCCACATTTCAACGACAACTACAATAACAACAACAACAACAAATTTATTTTTATATAGCGCATTTTCATGACTTCACATCATCTCAAAGCACTTTACAGCATCCCCACCCAAAACCCCCAGTGAGTAAACCATAGGCAACAGTGGCAAGGACACTACCCTGGTGTCCAGAACTTGTATGTTGGTTCTAGAATGGAAACGGGGCAGAAATTAAATAAGTACCACCATTGCTCCACTTTTTAAATTTTTCTACTAATTCTGTGAGCCCTACTGCCCAATAGAGGAGCTTCAACACCTCTGAGGTCCAGAATCTTCCTCATGGATGATCTGTTCTGTGTTAGATGCATGCTGCTGTTTTGTAGGGTGCTTTATGCCACAGACAGTTCTGTCTTCCTGTCTTTAAGTGTGCAGAGGTGATTAAAATGGCATCTCGAAGCTGCAGCAGTGCCCCCAGAGATCCATCCCGTGTGGTGATTCATGGCTTTGCTGAAGGTCACTGCAGGCCTTGGCTTGGCTCAGCCATGCTTGGGGGTTTAATGAAACCTCACACCTCCTGACCAAAAAAGAGCAGTGATGTAGACAACAGGAAGTTGGAATATGGTGGGTAGGGAGCAGGGATCCAAAAGTGTAGCCAGTGAGCCACAGACGGCATGGAAAATGTCAGCAGAGCAGGCGACAGCGACACTGTCCTAGAGAACAGGATATGGCTTCTAAGTCCTGGGAGAACGACGCCCACATGCTCCAAACTGTCCATCCCTCCAGCTCGTCTTGTGTTGCCCACGCAAGCTTACAAATCAGGCTAGATTCATGATTTGACCTGAGTAAACGAGAACATGTTCAAACGTTACAGCAAAAGAGGTAAAGTGGGTCACTTCCGCCTTTGTTCTCCGTTACCCTTGTCATGATCAACGTAAGGATGCCCCACTTTCGGCTCAACCAATGAACAAATGTCAGCCCACATATGGCCATAGAGAAGTGTTATGCACCAGTTGCTGCCGAATGCCGATGTGTTAACAGCCAATAGCAAAGACCTGTAGAGTCTAGTTAATTGGTCAGGAAGATAATAGGAACATTTCAGTCTGCATTCACTATCAAAGCCAAAATTCAGAATGGGTCCGACAGCATGAAAGCTCAACGCCCCCTGCTGCTTTCACGTTTGACTGATCACAGAGCTCCACAGGCCACTGGCTAGCTTATATTTTACTGCCAGAACCTGGGCCGGATCGCTTTACTGGTACCAATTACATGAATGGGGTGGCTCATGCTGGACTCTCTTCCAGGTCCAAAAGTTCCAGCTCTGATCATTTGGTCTCAATACCCAGAGGTTTTTTTTAAATATGCTTCTGTTATTGACCTTGGGGACTCCCTGCCAGACCCCCTTCTCCTTAACAAGACATCAAAAGGTCTACAACTTCCGTTTTGAACTTCCTCTGTCGGCATCATTTAAGAGAATTTTATCCACTCTTCTGCACCTTTGTTCCTAAAACAACTGACTCATGACACATAACAGAGGATCGGGAAGAAGTATTACAAGTAGAATTTTGAGTGGATTAAGTGGATGAATAACTGCTTTTTAAATAAGAGAAGGAAAAATGCCAGATGGCGATGAAAGACAGGGAAAACCCAAACAACTTCCAGCTGGCCCTAGGCCCAAGGATGTGCAATGGGCTGGGCACATACAGGAAAGTGTCAGGAAGTTCTACATTTTCAATATTACTGGATGAATTAATGATTTAGCAGAATAACATCTGCCCACATAGTCCGGGGGCTGCTAGACTGATGTCCGGAGGCTGCGGTCACACTGAGAAAAGGTGCAAAGTCCAAAGTCACAGAATGACAGTCCTTTTGTACAAGTAACCACAGCAATGAGACAGCAGCCTCTCAGCCAAACAATCCTACACTCTCCCCAGGTGGAAAAACCATCGACCTGTTTGTCATTAGCTGGTAAAAAGTGAGCTCAGACGTACTCATGGTGACGTGGGAAAGATTCGTCACTGCTATGGAAATGTGTGCTGTCCACATTGCAGCTTTCTCTGGAAAAGGTCTATGCTTCCGAGACCCCATGTATAAATACTGAGTTGTGGTCTAATCTGTCTGAGTCCTTTCTGCTCATGCCTGCAATCCAAATGGCAGCGTGACCCCCCCCCCCCACACACACACACACCTCACCATGCAAGCAGTGAGCCTACAAGATGGCTCCATATAGCCTTTTTTCAGGATGTGCCTGACTTCAGTGGGCTATCACAAAGGGGGTTGTTTCACAAAGCAGGACTTCTTAGTTTGCTGGGTTAAATAATGAACGTCCAATAAGATTTTAAGTAAGGAGCATTCCTATTGGACGTGACTTCTATCTTTCTATCTTTGCTGTGTGGAGCACCCCCCTGGATTTTCTTGGTGCCCTCTATGTGGGGGGGTAGGGTGCTTGCGATGTATGAATATGGGGCACGTGCCCTTGGCACACATTCAAAGATGCTGAAAATGGGCATCAGTCTCCTACATGGGTACATCTTGTCAACATTCCGGTTTGAGATTTATGTGGACGGGGTATCAAAGTTTGGGGGAGGGGAGGGCATAGAGGAGTGACATCTTTGCTATTTGCAGATGATGACAGGCAGCACCTTCCAAATCTGAGGCTTTGGTACTCTCTTGGAAAAGAGTGGATTGCCAATTAATAATAATGACACTTTATTCATCACCATGGGGAAATTTTCTTTTCACCTACTGCATTCTGCTCTTCATGATGCACACATAAATGGCAGCTTGACAGCCACCTGCAACAGCACCCAGGGAGGTGGGGGTTAAGGGCCTTGCTCAAGGACACAGAGACATGTGACTCTTCTGCTGAGGCAGTACTCAAACTGGTGACCTTCCAATCACCAGCACAGAGGCTCAGCCTGTTGAACCGTACATTGGCCCCAAATCCAGGGGAAGGGAGAGAGTCTTTACTAAGAGAAGGAGTTTAAGCACCTTGGGTGTCATGTCCTGCTCGTCCGATCCTCCTTTGCGCCACGCCCCCCTCACTACCTTGTGTAGAATCCCCGTGTTACCAGCTGTTTCTCAATGTTCTTAATTAGTCTGATGTATTTAGGTCCATATTTGAGTATGTTTTCCTAGTTTGGTCATTAACATCATTGCGAGGTTTCTGTCTGTTCTCTGTCCTGGTTCTCTTCACCCTGAATTAAACCCCGTGTTCCCCCGATTCCTTGAGTCCTGCCTCTGCTTACTCAGTCCATGCCCTGTGCAAACTCTTACACTTGGGATGTTGTTCGCAAATCATGGTAAGAAGGAGACTGACAGGTAGAGCAACACAGTGACTCCAGTTGCAAGGAAATTAAGCAGATTTGTGGTGGTGAAGTGGCAGCGAAGTCATTGGACAAGGCTCACAGTTTACTAGCCAGCGTATGACCTTCTCCTCACCCGCTGCAAGACAGGTGCGGTCAAATGATTTTTTTCTGCCGGGTGGCTGGACTAACACTGTGACAGGGTGAGGAGTTCAGAGCTCCTCAGAAACCTCAAAATAGAACAGCTGCCCTTTTGGATCGAAAGGAGTCAGCTGAGGTGGTTCGGGTAACTTGTGGTGCTACCTTGGTCGGCTTCGAAAAGAGCTGTTCCAGGCATGTCCCACTGGGTGGAGTCTTCAGGGGAGACCCAGGGCATGTTGGAGGGATTATATCATCTGGCTAGCGTGGAAACATCTGGGGATCCCTAGAACAGGCGGATGTCTGTGGCCATGGAAACAGTGCTATAAAAATGATGATGATGATGAAATATGCTGTTTAGCATAACGTTAGCACCATCAACATAAAAATTATATTTCTTTCAAGCTCATCACACCTTGGTGAATCTTTGGCGATCCAGAAAACCACATTTAAACCCTGAAAATGGACATGCTCTGAGAACACATAGGCATGGATCATACATTTTATTGCAGATGATTAATGGTCACCCAGGCAAAGTAAAACCAAACATTTATGAATTATTCACTTTTTACAGACGACATGCCTGCCTGCACGTCAGGGTGATACAAAACCTTCCACATGAAGCATGGTGAGTAAGGAATGATGTGTCTAGTACCAGCTACTGTGCAAACAAGGGCAGACAGTCACAACAGTGAATCCACATAGGCAGTCTGCGGTGAAACATTCCGGAAAATAAAGGTGTATTCATGACTGCTTTGTGAGTGACGTTTAAAGTTTACACAAATAGATGTGACCATATATGTGTAAGAAAAGCTGGAGATGAACAATGAGTATCAGGGATTCCTACATTCAGGTTCTCCACACACTCACAGTTGTGCTCCCTAATTCAGTCCACAATCACAGTTCTTCTTAATCCACTTCCCCAGAAACATACACTCCTTAAATTCAGTTTCACCAAACACACACAGTTCCGATCTCAATGCAATTTGCCCAAACATTCACGTTTCTGCCACCTAATTCAGTTTCCCCAAACACTCACGTTTCTACTCTCTAATTCAGTTTCCCCAAACATTCACATTTCTGCCACCTAATTCAGTTTCCCCAAACACTCATGTTTCTACTTTCTAATTCAGCTTCCCCAAACACTCACGTTTCTACTCTCTAATTCAGTTTCCCCAAACATTCACATTTCTGCCACCTAATTCAGCTTCCCCAAACACTCACGTATCTACTCTCTAATTCAGTTTCCCCAAACATTCACATTTCTGCCACCTAATTCAGTTTCCCCGAACACTCACGTTTCTACTCTCTAATTCAGTTTCCCCAAACATTCACATTTCTGCCACCTAATTCAGTTTCCCCAAACACTCACATCTCTACTCTCTAATTCAGTTTCCCCAAACACTCACGTCTCTACTCTCTAATTCAGGTTCCCCAAACACTCGCACTTCCGCTCCTTAAATCATTTGCCAAAACACTCACAATTCCATTCTCCAATTCAGGTTCCCCAAACACTCACAGTACCAGCATGTATTATTTTAACATTTATCTGACTTTTTCCTAGGAACTCTGGTTTCTTCCCGCACTCTAAAAAATGTGGTTAGGTGAACTGGCCTGGAATCTCATCTGGGCTCTTCCACTTCCTGTTTATGCCCCAACAATAACCACCAAACACTATTTAATTCACCCTGTAACGTAAAGAACAACCACTCACTTATTCACCATTTCTGAATAGTAAGTCCTTCATACACAACAGACAGGTAGTCATCAGTTAATTATAATCTTTCAGCAAAAAACAACAATGAAGACATGCTTAACTTTCCTTCCCTTCTACTCAGAATTGAAGGGAGAATTTTTTAGGCTCAGTCACTGCATGTACTCCTAGCCCATGTCAAGCTGAAAAGAAAGGCTCATTCATGTATTAGCATACTACAGTAATACTTTGGCTCCATTTGCAACATCAATTTTGCCGCCACATGTTTATACCTGAAGATTTATATATGGAGAGTATATGCTGTTTTTTATGAAACAGATGGTCCGCAAAGTCAATAAATAGCTGATATTAAAGGGAAATGGAGAAGATGTGTTGATATACGTATGTACTCTTAGATATACCCAAAAAGATCCTAATTTGCTCCACAGTTGGTATAATGGCCACAGTATCAGAAACAGAATGGAAAAAATCCTCTTTGACATGTGTTCGTCAACCTAGCCTGAAACACGGAGACCGCTGAGTTTCAATGTCACGTGACGCCAAAGCACCCGCATTCTCGCACTACCTCATCTCGTCTCTTTACTCGCAGACAGATTCACCGCCTGGATCTGAGCCAGTCTGAGTCTACTGCGTCCTGCGATGCACAGCACACCCCAGAAGGTGATCCTCCGGAATTCCGACGCGAACACGGAGAAACACACCCGAAGCTGGCAAGTTCTGTTTCATCTGACCACAGAGTTTGTTCCTACACTCTTACACGTTCACTCAGACACTTCTGAAGGGTTTTCTACAACTCGATAATGACCCAGTACCTCGTTGCTGGGGTTCAGTCTGTATGTGTTTAAACTTGCGCGCGTGGGATGACTGATTGGTGCTGTCCCAAGAAGCTCTGCACGTCTGACTTATTTATCTTCTCCAGATTCTTGGCCCAAAGAGTGACATAAATGATGAATGGTCTGGCAGACCCGGAGGAGATCAAACGAGACTAAAACGTGAATTTTCGATTTCCGTGTAGTTGAGGCTACACGTGAGCAGTGAGGCACGGGTGCAGGGCGGGGGTTGTTTTGCCCACTCTTGCTCTAACTCCTCGTGTGATTTTCTGCTTGCTTTCAGTAGATGACTCTCTCGGGCAGCAGTGTGATCCGCGGCTACACACATTTCCGTGTTGATGCCGGAGTTGTGGGTCCTGGGTCAGCAGGTGGTAGCTTGAAAAGCTGTGAAAGACTCAGTTGGGGCTCGACCCTAATCTGGCCAAGATCAAAGTGGTGAGAGACACTGTCAGGAGACCTGCAGAGTGGACTATTAGAAAAATAAGCAGTGGACTGTGACTGGGGAGACCACCGGCATGACTCTAAGAAGGAGAACTTCTGTGTCCAATAAGGAGGACTAAGGCTTGAAAAGAAGAACACCCATGAAAATCTGTGGAGCGTGAGGGGTTGTATCATACACATACAACGGAAGCCATTAACAGTATATTCATCAGGATAATTATCTTATTATCTCAATAGAACTGTATAAAAATACTTGCAGGCACGGTCGTTCTTTATCATGCACATGCTATGGAACCTGTGAATGCTCATGGGAGTTTTGTGGGTGATGGTGGTGCAGGAGTTTGTGCTATTGTTTGCCAACTGGAGGGTTGAAGGTTCAAGACCCAGTTCGTCCTGACCCCATTGAAGTGTCTTTGAACCCTGAATTTCTCCTGCTGAGCAGGTTGGTGCCTTGCACAGCAGCTTCTGCCACTGGTGGATGGGTGAATATGAGGCATGAGCAAGACATCTGATTGGTTGGTCTGACATCTGACCAAGATCTGATTGGTTATTTCTCTAAAGCAGTAATTTTTCATTCTGCCCAGAGAACATTTTTGTGTATGTAAAATTCTCATGAGCCCTGTGAATGGTACAGTAGTCCCTAAGTTAAGAACGGCCAACTTACAGGCAACTTGTAAGAATGGACTGCCATAAAGCCCTTTATCTTAAACATTTGGGTTAAATCAATCGTTCATGATAACAAATGGACACAGTACTTTGTCATGTGCATGAAAAAATTGTGTGGCTTCAGCAGTTCATCAGCTTGAGGTACAGTTCAGTACCAGGTGCAGATACTTTTATTACTAAATCCACTTAAAGACCGACTAGGGGAACAGAACTTGTTTGTAACCTGGAGATGGCGTGTATGTCAATCGAGATAATTATCTTGTTACCTCAA
Source organism: Stomatorhinus walkeri (assembly GCA_026784285.1). Classification (NCBI taxonomy): domain Eukaryota; kingdom Metazoa; phylum Chordata; class Actinopteri; order Osteoglossiformes; family Mormyridae; genus Stomatorhinus; species Stomatorhinus walkeri. The sequence continues at coordinate 12,856,153 of JAODUD010000134.1, forward strand.
CAAAACAGGATAAAAATACTTGCAAGCAGAACTGTCCTCAGCTTTCTGAGTGTGTGCGCAGGTGTGTCAAATTTTTTGTGCAACCAGGGCTGGGAGAGAGTGGAACTATTTGTTGACAGTGAGGTGGGCATGGGGTAGAGAAAAAGGAGGACAAGGGGCAGCAAAACCAGACTGTCCGGACGAAATCCAGATGAGTGGTGCTGTTTCGAATCACTCCAGTACCTAACCCTTCATTAGTATTGTTAGCACCAGGCAGACTGAGGCATCGTGGCAGCAGTGAATAATGAGGAGGCTTGCTTGCAGGGAAGAACCAGGCTCTTTTACTGAGTGCTTAACAGGACTGATACAGGCACCCAATGAGCACCGAACCAAACAAACCAGGGAACTACGAGGTCAGATGCTGGATGGTGAAGCTCACGCACGTTGGGTTATTTACACAATGCTAGAGGCATGCTAGGATCAGTCAAGGTTTATGCAAGAAACAGGAAAACACAAACACAATAGAAGAGTATTAACAGTATTAACAGTAACACAACACTACAAGGGGCTATTTATGATAGCCCGAGAGCATGGCAGGATACGCTAATCCCCACCAGCGTTACAGTATGTAATATGACATGCAGTTAAATGTCGAACGGTGCTGTAATTGTTCCTCACGGTGTCAACAGTAGGTCACAGGTCTGGGAATGGAAATGGACAAAAATCTGTGTTTCTGAGACGTATTTTACATTCTACATTTTTAAAATAGCCAGTGCTTGTAAATTACTGGCAGGGTCGCCAACTTCGGTCAGCTGGCTGGAGTGAGATATTCAGTTCAAGACAAGTCTGAACACATGCACACGCATTTACATGTATGCAACCGTTTAATTACCTTGTAAATAGTCTGTGGGGTTTGCAAACTGCCCCAAAGTTTGTGGCTGATTTTAGGCTAATAATGGAATAATATACATGACCCAGCCAAAAGAATATCCCTGTTTCAATTTAAATCAGCAAATACTTAAAAGCTAATGAGTGGATCATTATTACAGCACTGCGAATTTATGCAGTAATTTATGCAGTAAAGGACCTGAATTTATTGAATGGCCAGGTTACACCTCCATCCATCATCAATGGACTTTTCCTTCCATAATGGCAAGGGGATATTCCAGGATGATAATGCCAAGACTCATCGGGCTCGAATGTCAACAAGTGGTTCCGGGAGCATGAGGCATCATTTTCACACACGATTTGGCTACCAAAGTCTTGACCATAATCCCCTTAAAAGTCTTTGGGATGTTTTGAAGAAGTCTTTATGATGTGGTTCAACTCACTTGTCAGTACAAGATCTCAGCAAGAAATGAAGGCAAATCTGGATGAAAATAAATGTTCCATAAGCTTGTGGAAACAATGCCATGACAAATATGTGCCATAATCAAAGCTAAAGTGTCAGGTTTGGTACTTGCCTGTGCCAGTCCTATGTGTCATGTCCCCGTTTGGCCAGCAGGCTGAGCATCCTCTTCCCCAACCCCAGTCTCATAGCCTATTAGCCCTAGTTTCCCAGTGTAATTGTTCCTGGTGTGTGGTTAATTTTTCTTTAGTTTCTGGTCCTGTAAGTTCCTTAGTTCTATGCTCATTAGTGTTAGTTACTTTATCTGATTCTTGTTGCTATTGTATTTTCAGATTACTTGATTGTCTTATGTTTCACACCTGGCCATCCTTGTTAGTCCGGTTGCCGGTGTATTTAATTGCTTGCTATTCTTTTGCTTCTTTTCAGTCATTGTGTGCATGCTACTGTGTGTATGTTACTCTGCTTGGTTTCCACAAGTCCTGCTCCCTAATCACGTTAACTTATGGTTGCTGTGATGTGTTAATCCTTGTTTTTTGTTTTGATCCCTTGCAGTGCCTTTATTTGATGGTTCTCCCTGATACTTCTGCTTATTAATAAACTCTTCTGTCTCACAGTGCAAGTGGATCCTCACCTTCTTTCTGCACCAAGTCATGCCGGTGTGACATAAAGGCAATCCAATGAAAAATTCATTTTCAGTTTCCGCTCATTTAACACACCTGATTCAATACCTTGCAACTACTTGTGCTAACTGAGCTGAATCATTTTTGGCGGAACAGGGAAAGAACTGAGCTGTACAGGGCTCCGGCTCTCCAGGACTGGAGTTTGACACCTCTGCTGTAAGATTTCTTGTATGAGCATGAGAGTCTGAAAGTACGAGTATCACACCACGTGCTTGCGATTACCAGTCCTGTTACTCATCAGCCGGGTTACTTTAATGCATGAACTTACTCCGGTTGAAGCACAGGGGGGGCCCTCCTATAAAGGGACCTCAACCAAACTTGTTTAATAAAATTTTAACACCCCCCCCCCAATCCAACTACACCATCACAGAAAATAGTAGGGGAGTATTTAACAACTCAGATAACCAAAGGAAATCTGACCATGTTAATGTACCTCTGCTGGTCAGATGTGACTCTGGCATTACAACATATGCACCATTGTACTGCTTATCAGTGCTGAGAAAACTCATTTGCTAAATGTTTATGGCAGAGCTAATTGTTGCACAAATATTGGCACAAACTGCAACACTAAATGATTTCTGATTATTCTGATAAGAACTACCGGGAAAGATAAGCAAAAAAAAAGTGTTTAATCAAGATTTTTAAGGTTTCTGAAAGATTTTCCTGTGACTCATACTGTGGTACGTTATCCTCTGATGTGCTTTTGTGTTGTACTTATACATGCTCATAAATCGTATTTTAAATCACTGCTTAGCGCTGAAGCTTATAGGAATAGTTTAACAGATTAAGATCAGATTAATGTACAAGTTGAGTTCAAAGGCACTCGGATAAAGGGAATAAAACTGACAGAGCTGATTTCTTGAGGAGTGATTCTAGAAGTGGCAGGTTAAGTAAGAAGGTCGGGTGGCCTGATTTCTTTGACTCGCAGATTGCTAGCCATTTAACCCACATGGCCTGTGAGGTGGGGCACCATAGAAAGAGCTGCTATTCCAATCCACTGGCTAAATATTGATGTCCAGAAATGAACTAATTGTTGGGACAGGGCTGGGCTTGTGATCTTCATGACAATGGTGCTCCCTCACTTAATAGGCATCTGTCCTCTCACTGCAGCACTGCTTCCTTCCCCTGGACCTGGAAGAATCTTATTCCCAAACAACCATGGAATGTTATTCAAACAATGGTTCCTAGAATTAAGGAGTGCCAAGCGTTGATGGCTGATTAAGCATCGCCAGAAGGTCATAGAAACATGCACCTATCGCTTCAGTTTCTGTGAACTTGTAGAGGATTTTCAAAGCACTGCAAGTTGGCTGCTGTCTCATTGTTGAGTCTCCTGTCTTTGTTCCAGATTGTTTCCGCCATCTCTGTCACTCCTGCCCCATCTGCAAAGACTGCAAGTTGTTCCACAGTCTGTTTCTTATGGGAGACTTTTTTGACACTCCTTTGGCCTGTGTCAGCCTACAGCTCCTTGGACCACGGCCAGTTTTCGGACAGATGAGGGTCACATCCCGGCCTGCCCCCCCCCCCCCTTGCAGCACATTGAGTATCTCCAGATGTTACTCCTTGTGATGAACTTTTCTTTTTCCTTCTCCCTCATTTGCCTAAACGTAGACGGGAAGAAATTGTCTCTGAGTCAAGTCACACCTTACAGGAAATTAATTTAGCTGAAATCTTTAACGTCATAGAAAAAAAAACATCTTGGCTGGTGTGGAGACTAGTCACAGGGAAAGACGTGCAGGACAGAAGATTTCAGTTCAGATAAAAGATCACTTTTATTTCTAGAGCACTTTTCCCAGAATTTTGCAGCATGGCAGAGAAGCTGAGTCACTTAACATTTTAAATGTTATTAAAACACATCTTTTTAGATTGGCTTTTAAATATCTTTAAAGTAGTTTACTATATTTCATTTCATTTTAGTATTTGCTTCTGTTATTTTACTAATTACATTTTTTTTTACTGTTTAATTGATTAATCCATATTATATTTTATTCATTATTTGTTTCTATTAGTTTACACTTTTATGTTTTGACTGTTTTTCTTCTGTTTTATTTTTATTCCATGCTATTACTTTTGTTCATTTTAGTTTTATTATTTTATCTTATTTATTTGACATTTTACTAAATTAATAGCTTATTTACCATCTTTGACTTGTATCTTGGTTGCATATTACAGCTTTGTTCCTTATTTTAATCTCATAAATCAAGCACTTCAACCTGCATTTTATGTATGAAAAGTGCTGTATAAATGCACATTATTATTATTGTAACAGTGGGTTATAATATGCAAATGTTGTTTAGACAAAAATGGAGTCGGCATTGATGGAGGGGGGAGATAGAAATAATGTGCTTCTACAAGAAGGGATAGGACACATTACATTTACATTAATTTAACTTACATTGTTAATCAAAGCTACTTAAAACTAAGAAACCAGAGTCAGCCGATCTGTGGACCAACTGGAGATAAGGGGTGTGCTCAAGGGCCCAATGGCCAGGGGTAAATTAACTTACAGCTTTTTGAAGCTGAGAAGCAGGAGAACTGCATTGTCACACCTGATTTCGCTGTGGCTCTCTGTTGCAGCCTAGGGTAGCATATGCATTAATCTGTCACTGCTGCTTACAACAAAATAACTTTGCTGATCATGGGATTTAAACTGACGACCTTCAGATCACAGCCGCAGTGTCCTAAACCACAAATGGGTCCCCGTGCTGCCCAGCCATCTGTGTGTCTGTGGTACGGCCCAGGTCTGGTCCAGCTCACGCGTGTCCTAGAATCAGGACAGGAATAGAAAGGACATACAGACAGCGGCAGGTGTAGCAGCACCTGTGGCAGCAGCGAGGCTAATGCTGAGCTGAAGAAACAACTCCCTACAGCCAGGGGGTGCTGTGAGATGGCTGACCTGCTCTCAGGTGGATAGGGCAAATCAGGTGAGCAAGATTAGTACTGGTGAGCTATGAAAAGGTATCAAGTACCCCTGGGTCAGACTCCATAGAATAGGGAATGTCCCAGGAAGCGTTGCCCGGACAACCCATGCCACGACCTGTCTGGTTAGGGAGATGAGGCCCCCACCTGACTCTCCCTCTGAGGCGGGCTCACCTTTCCAGGCTGTTGGTTTGTTTGGCTGCAGCAGGAAGGCCACCATCTCACAGAGGGGAGCTTCAGGGCTTTCCGCAACTCAGACGTGGCTCTAGCAGCCAGACAGTAGTATTTCATTGAGAGTGATGCATTTTTACAAGCAAGTTTGTCACAAAAAAAAAATTCAATGATTTATGAGAAAAGAAAGAGGGGGAGAGAGAAAAAAACAAACAATATTGCTAATATAGGTATACAGAAAATATAATTCCCTCCCCCTTCGAACAAGGCAGCAAGGATATAAGGAATCTGTGGCTAAATAGGATAGATTGGATAGTCCAAATAGGATGGATTGTTGTTCAGTGTATATACACACACGCACACAAGTATAAAAATGTGTCAATGGACAGCAGCTACTGAATCGTGATCTTAGATTCGTGACCCAACTGTTGGTCAGAAACTGAGACTGAGACTGAGTTAAATGCAAATGAGTCAGTAGATGGAGTCATACCGACTTGGGGATCCAGTCTGGGTCCAGATGTCAAGGGACCCATGGTGGGAGACAGAGAGGGAGACAGAAGTGTGTTGTGTTGAAAAATAGCAATATTCATTAGACGACTACGTGTGAGATGGGAAATTAAGGATGGGCATCGACAGATGATACAAACCAACAAGTAGAGGGCCAGAGACAGCCAATGCTAAAATAAGACGTGACAAGTAATCGGGGTGATCATGCCAGGTCCACATGCAGTGGGCTGAGAGTACAGAAAGTAATTCAGCATATCAAAGCACAGTGCAAGCTGTGAGGAAATGGGTTTTCCACATAGTAATAGTAATGGCTACAGTATAGTAACTCAGCATATTAAGTGTGTTTTTTTGACGTATGAGTTGGAAGCATTTTTACAGGAGAGGTAATGTCTCAGAGGTAACACTGTGAGGATGGGCTAACAGCTGACTCATGCAAGGAACATGAGTTATGTACATGCAGACACTCAGTGGAGGTCCAGATATGCATCCGGATGAGTCTGCTTGGGTGAGTCTGTTTTCTCTGGTTCCTGTCATATTTCTACTGACCGTGGCTCCCCAGAGGAGATGCAGGCATCACAAACTCACTGACCCCAACACAGCCATCCTCCTGATTCAAACTCACTGATCGAAACACAGACATCTTCCTTATACAAACTCACTGACCCCAACACAGCCATCCTCCTGATTCAAACTCACTGATCGAAACACAGACATCTTCCTTATACAAACTCACTGACCCCAACAAAACCATCATTATACAAACTCACTGACCCCAACAAAAACATCTTCATTATACAAACTCACTGACCCCAACACAGCCATCCTCCCTATTCAAACTCACTGACCCCAACAAAAACATCTACATTATACAAACTCACTGACCCCAACAAAAACATCATTATACAAACTCACTGACACCCAACACAGCCATCCTCCTTATACAAACTCACTGACCCAAACACAGACATCTCCCTCATATAAACTAATTCACACCAAAAACATAATTATACAAACTCATTCACCCCAAGACAATCATCTACAAACTTACCGACCCCAAAAAAATCTTCATTATACCAACTCACTGACCCCAACAGTCATCCTTCTTATATAAACTCACTGACACCAACACTCTTCCTAATATATCTTCCTAACACAAACTCACAGACTGAAACGCAGCCAGCTTCCTAACACAAACTCACTGATTTCAAAACAACCATCTTGCTTAGACAAACTCACAGATCCCAACACAGCCATTTTTCTAACACAAATTTACCCACCTCAACACCATTGACTTCCTAACACAAACTCACAGATCCCAACACAGCCATTTTCTTTAACAAACTCACAGATTCCAACATACATTAACTGGCATAACTGGAAAAGTAATGGAAGCTATAATCCAAGGGAAAATGGTAGATTACCTGGATTCAAAAAACATTACTTGAGTTCTTTGAGGAAGCTACAAGAGAAATTGATCACAAAAAGGCCTACAATGTGATCTACTTAGATTTCCAGAAGGTCTTTGATGTTGTCCCCCACAAACAGCTCTTGCTTAAGTTCAAAGCTGCAGGGGTTTTCGGAACTGTAGCTGCTTGGATCAAAAGCTGGTTAACAGAGAGGAAGCAGCAGGTAGTTATTAAAGGCACAATGTCACAGTGGACCTGCGTTCATAGTGGGGTACTGCAAGGTTCAATTTTAGGACCACTATTGTTCCTAATTTACATATATGATATTGACACCAATACATACAGTAAACTGGTTAAATTTGCAGACGACACCAAGGTGGGTGATGTAGCAGATAGTAAACTAGCAGCACAGAGGCTACAATCGGATCATGATTTAATTAGTGACTGGGCTAATACCTGGCAGATGAAATTTAACGTAGATAAATGTAAGGTAATCCATGCAGGTAGTAGAAATATGAAGTACAGATATTTTATGGGTTCCACTGAAATAAAGGTAGCTGTTTATGAGAAAGACCTCGGATTGTATGTTAATGTTTCTATGTCCCATTCTCACCAGTGTGGGGAAGCAATAAGAAAGGCCAATAGGATGTTGGGTTATATCTCTATGTGTGTGGAGTTTAAGTCAAGGGAGGTAATGTTACATTTATATAATTCCTTGGTAAGACCCCACCTATAATACTGTGTGCAGGTTTGGTCACCATATCTTAAGAAGGACATTGCTGCCTTGGAAAGGGGTTCTCTGTGCCAGTAGGCTTTGTTTCACTCTCTTGATTTCTTAATAGAAAAATCTAAACCCAACATAGCCATCTTCTTAAGAGAAACAACACAGCCAGCTTCCTAACACAAACTCATAGACCTCAACACAGCCAGCTTCCTAACACAAACTCATAGACCTCAACACAGCCAGCTTCCTAACACATACTCATAGACGTCAACACAGCCATCTTCGTTACACACAAAGCCAAGTGCATTTTTGTGAATTTGCGTGTGTTAGTGCATAGAAAAGTGATTTCACAAAGATTTCACTTTTATCTAACAGTGACATGCATAAATTTGAAGTCTCTGGTTTCAGTGCAAGAAGATTATTCCAAACCCACCAGATCTTCTGTATTTGCCCTGATCTATGCTAGTCTCCCGCTGTTCACTTTTTGACCTCTGATTCTGGAGTCTGTACTATCAGTGGAGTACTTTTCAGGATTGACCTAGTCTGTGCACCTTAGTATTTCCTACATTTAGATCATGCCCCCTCAAATTCCTTTGCTTGAGACTAAAGACATTTCATTCTGAAAACTGGCCCCTGTGTAGCGACCCTTTAAGTACAGGAATTACTCTTGCCTCTCCATGCTATAATTCATCAGAATCCTTCGTGAGATGAGGGGCATAAAGTCATACACTCTTCATCAAGGTATTAATAATGGATGAATTCTCAGCAGAACTTTGTTCGATCTCACCATATATTAGATATATCCAAGTATCTTGTTTATTTAGAGCTCTCTAGAAGTTTACCATTTATTAAATAAACCATGCTTCATGATATTTTTATTAAAATTAGGAAGATAAATGACTGCAGAACAGAATCATCTGGTGCTCCAATAATTACTATGATCAGCTGGTAACTGTATCCATAGGTTTGTTTGTGTTTCAGCTGCCTTTAGTTTCTCTGTCTTTCTATTAAGTGAAATTTCACTTAAGGTCATTTTGTTGGTCTAAAAAAATTGCATCAGGACACAAGGTAAGCAACACTTAGCTTGCCTTTCCCAAATCATGACAGGAGGCACAAAACACTACATCTCACTGAGTATCTTGCAAAACATGTTTCTGAAATACTGCACCTGTGTTCCCGCTGTGATATCTTGGTCTGCGTATCTTCCTGGCACATTTCTGCCATGTCACTGCTATGTCTCCAGATTCACACATCTCCGCACTGCATTACCGATGGAGAATACCCTGCAGTGCACAGGTCAGAACAAACCAGGGTCTAATCCACATGAGGAGTCAGTGACTGGGGTCGACGGCTGCTTTGAGCTGACCGGGATCAAACCTCATAAGCTGCTTAGGTGGTGCAGGAAGGCATCGGGTTTTGCTGCATTTTGCATTCTTCTTTTTCCTAAAACCCTGAAGATGAGGAGAGGAGAATGAATATCGTCAACCTGTTGACTATCTGAAGTTAAGATGAAATGATACTTGAGAGAGTGTAACTGTTGTGTGTGTGTGTCTGTGTGTGTGTGTGTGTGTGTGTGTGTGTGTGGGTGAGCGGGTATACCTATCCTTATGGGGACACAATGTCCCCATAATGTGATAAATATCTGTTTTTTTCCCTTATGGGGA
>JAODUD010000134.1:12881754-12894450 GCA_026784285.1 Stomatorhinus walkeri
CACATTGGATTGGGGAGTATTTTATGTGAGACCTTCACATTGGATTGGGGAGCATTTTAGGTGAGATTTTCACATTGGATTGGGAAGTATTTTACGTGAGATCTTCACATTGGATTGGGGAGTATTTTATGTGAGACCTTCACATTGGATTGGGGAGCATTTTAGGTGAGATTTTCACATTGTATTGAAGAGAATTTTAGGTGAGATCGTCACATTGGACTGGAGTGCATATAAAGGGAGGTCATCACATTTGATTGTACATGATGTCTTCACTTTAGATTAGACAGTATTTTAGGTGAGGTTTTCACAGTTTCACTATTCCTTGGCTACAGGGACACTCCGAGCATGAGCCAGGACAGTGACATCACCCAACTCATTGAGGGAAGAATCAGGAGAATGCCAAATGGAATTGATGGGTTAGCATCTTACCAGAAGAGGTTACATAATAAAGCACGTGAACAGCAGACAAAAGGAATGATGGGCGACGGACATGACTCCATACCACTGTAGCGTGTTGGCGGTCACTGCTCACCAGTTGGGGGGGGGCGCTAACCCTCAGAGGTTTGGCATCTTGGAGGGTCAGTCAGCCCACTGTGGATCAGCAGCTCTGCCAGGAAGGCATGACAGGAATTCCCAAACCGACACACATAATATCAAATGAAAGTCCGGCTGGTCTTATTGTATATAAATCAGGATTAAAGAGAATTGGGCCCATTTGCTGGAAATGATCGCACCAGCTGTTACACAGCGAAACACTAGTGTTCTTTTCTAAGTCTTATATAACTTCCTACTACTAACTATCACACCAACTAATGCAGACCCTCAATCCAGCTGTTAGAGATTTTCAAGAGAAAGACCAGGAGGAGAAGCATGGGGGGCTGGGCTTGGGGGGGGGGGTCTTAGCAGGCTGACAACAGGAGAGAGCAGATTCTCCAGCAACAGTGTGTAAATAACATCAATTTTACCCTTCATGTTTGTACATCCCAGTCGTTTTTCCCTTCACTATCTGCTGTGATGGGAGCGTAGCCTGGTTTAACAAGACAGGAGATGTAAAACACAAGCCCATTATACCTGGCACCAGTAGCTGTGTGCCAGGCCTGGGCTGGGAATAGAGGCAACCTTTGAGCTCAGCCAGAGTTTCTAAGGACAGTGAGTGACAATAAAACTGGACTGAAGGTAGAGGCAAACCACCCAGGTCAAGGAATAGAAATGCTGGTTTACTGGGACACTGAGAGAAAGAGAGTCAAACACATAACCATAATGCATGTAAACTAAATGTTACCTGAGGTCTTATGGGTAAACATTTTAAGTACGGCTACATTTAGTTGGGTGATGCATTGCCTTTTATTTAATTTTCCAGTAAGACAAGTGGCAGGAAAATTTAATTCCTTCTTATAAAAACAAAACACAAAAAAATTATTCATTCATCACCGCCTGATCTTCCTCATAAAGAGCTCCGGAACACACATATATGATATACATTTATCTTTTCCAAGATCCTGAAAGTCAACGTCAAAGAATAGCCATGCAAATTCAAAATGAAACCTTCCACTCTTCTGCCCATAGCGAGACTGTGAGTGATTTAGAGAATTCAGCTGGAGGCCGTTAAAAGGTTAACAGTGTCTCAGACAAAAGTGACCAAGAAGGACATACGAAAGGCAGAGTGGCTTACATAACGTCAGCTGAGGCCAATTTACAAAGAAAGCATCACAGTAAACAAACTAGGGTAGTGTTTGGAATATGTTTCCTAATAGTGTGGTGGTGGCACTCACGTCAGCGGAAGATAAGCTTCTGCCAAAATTAAGTCATTAAACGTTTAAACGATGAGCCCTGATGGCCTGTTTTCGCTTTAATAGGTTTTACTATTGGATGTTCTCATGAGTTCGAGCATCCATGGGTCATTGTTTGTGCGTAAATGCTTTTGCGATTTCCTGCATGCTGGAGGTAGCCCTAAAATGGATTTTTGGTCAAATCCATTCCTCCAGTAACACTATGAAAGACGTGGAGGCTGTAGAATACAGAGTGATGCTGCCTCCTTGTGGCTGAACCTTTTAAAGACGATAGTGTTTCACTGTCGTTAGAATATTAATGTTAGAATATTTTTTTGTATTATTATTTCAGCACAGAACATACCCAACCAAGATGCTTTATGCAATGAAGAGCTTCATCCTCAGAAACAATGGTGAATGGTACAAAAGCCATTGAAGTCAAGCAGAAAGGTTCATTCACAGATGATTGCAACAGAAAATAATTCACCATCCCAAGGTCTCAGAGTTGATTAAAGATTTCAGACAGAAGCTTCTAAGGCGAGATATCTGCTGGGGGTGGAGTGCATGGCTTCAAACTTTTTAGTGCAAAAATAAAGAAACAAACTTTTATGATAAAAGTTGATGTCGCCCAGTGTCTGAGGTTTTCACTCAGTCATCTGAAAGGCAGCTCTTCTGCCGGGGTACTGGATGTGTCTAAACATGCAGGGTAGCATAAAATTCAGGAGCACTCAGCTGTGAAAGCCAATATCTTTGCTGGCGATCTCTGACAGTTGTAGATGTGAGGAGATTAGAGAATGATGTAATATTACATCAGGCATTCTTAGCATTTCCTTATATGCCATGAATAAGACCATGTGACATGTGGAGTGAATTCTGTTAGCCAATCAATTTCTGGGAACAAATCAGGCAATGGAGAAGTTAAAAAAAAAAAAAAAAAAAAAAAAAAAAAAAAAAAAAAAAAAAACCCATTTCAGCCGACACCAGCGACTCTGTTTCACATTGGTCTGTGCCAGTGAGGAGATGCCTCAGAAATGCCCCAGGCAGGTGGGGTGAGACAGGGAGTGGTCTCAACCGGGGGATGGAGGTTACAGACTGTGCAGGCTGTAATAGAGGGTAGAGGGAAAAGGGTGGGCAGGTTGTATCAGAGGTTGGAGGAGGCAATGTGTATATATCGTACCACAGGGTGGAGGAAACAGGGTATACAGACAGGGTGGGATGGAGGTGAAAATGGGAGAGCCGAACCCATCGGAACAGCAGGACTGAGGAGTCAGAATCAGGCTGGACCTCCTGGTTACAATTCAAAATTGTTCTGTGTGTCTGTCTCCCACCAAATAGGCTTCCAACCGATTTCAGAGGCTATTAAAGGGCGACGCACCTCAATGGAACCTGCTGGCACTGACTTTGGCGCTATTTTTAGCTGCCGTGAGACTCACATGCCCCTTGTCTCCGTCACACAGCTCCAGACACCGCAGCCGGGCACACGCATTATCCCTCAGCCCCAAAATAGCAGCTGTTGCTGTCCAGCTCCGCACAGGACAAGAGCGTGATGCCGGTGTCACCTCATAAACGTGTCTCGACCACCGGATAACTTCCGCTCAGTGTCCACGAGAAGCAGCAACATTAAGGAGAAAAGCAAACATCAGAGGGAACCATCTGATGCTAATTTTAAGGGTTTGTTATATCTTAACCAGGAGCACCATTAAACTCATTCCCATTTCAAGAATATTGCCAGTGATGCACTGTTATAGACACAAGAGACTGTGCTTCTGTCAAACATGGAGCAGTTTTCCTGCCTACAGCTACAAGTGTGATTCATCTCAAGGATATTGCAGCATGCAATGGGCAAATACATCCTTTTGCTACTAGAAGCCAGTGCTGATTTTGGAGCAGAGCGTTTTGATAAGTCACGCCCATGTGAAAGCATGACCCCGAGAATCCAGCCTGGAGCACGTCTGGAGCAGGACAGCAGGGAACAGGATGTGGACATCAACCCGTTATTAAAACAGCTCGTCCACATGGATTGTCCGTGATTAGCAGGATCAGAATCACAGAGTCCCACATCAAAGCATAATCATACATGCTGAAAACCTTGAACGTACTTCCCACTGAAAGATCCTGTGATGAGAACCTGCATTTGCAACAAAGCATGAGTGAATATTTATGGACATCATTTATTATATTGTTGATTTTCCTTGTTTTGCACCCCAAAGCAAATTCCTTGTACATAAAAGTACTTGGAGATAAATAATTCTGATATAAAAGGCAAGAATCATAGCAGTTTTATACATTCATGAAAGAGATTTCCCTTCGCTGCCCCAACAGACAACAGATCCAGTACCCAAACTGTCTTACCAACTCCTTGGCTGACTAAACACAGAGTAGATCAAACCCTAACTGGAAAAGTCTCACCAGCGGTAAAAAATGCACCGTCTGTCACCTGGGAGACATGAACAACGAGCACCTGATCAAACACCCTCACATCGCACACCAGGCCACTTTAAGATCCTACCACTAATGATCCAGGGTCGTCACCTCCAGCTCCTGGAAAATCAGTGTGGCCAAAACTCTAGAATAGTACTTACCTGATATAACTGAGAGACACCATTCAGGAAAGCATAATTAAAAAAAAAAAATTTTTTTAAATCAGAGACCCTTTGTAGCAGAACTGTTTATTTCCTGAATCTGGTTTTCCAGTCTCAACAAACTTAGGTGAAGACCAGCGGCACTTGCTTCTGGACAGAGCAGAACGACGGCCACGCATCAGCGGATGGGCTCGACGCCGTGCGGCGGCTGAGGTCCTGGCCAGCCAGCACGCTCCGTCCCCGTGGGACGGCCAACCAGCACAGCGTACAGACAGACAAAATTACAAAACTATACACCAGTCCACAAGAGCAGCGATTTACAAATCACTTTTGTGTCGTATGAAGCCACACCCCCCATCGATCAGCCAACCTACAGTATTTAATGCATCTACAAAAACCAAACAAAAGAAAGTTAACTTTTCCAAAAATGGCTCCTGCTTTTAGGAGTGAGGCTCTTAACGCAAAAGTTACGTTTCGTTTTCCTTCAGACTGCCGTGGGCCAAAGGGTCTAGTTCAGGTTCGCTTTTTGCACACGGGAGTAAGGTCGACAGAACCAAACACTGAGTTACAGCCGCCCTGCAGGAGCAAGTGTGTAGGGGCAGGTCTGAACATTTAAATAATTGATGGAGTGGGGAACTAGACTCGCAGCATCACACACCTTGGTCCAGGTCTTCTTACTGCTGAGCCACAATCCCACACATAATGCTGTTGTATATATGCTTTTCACACATTTGTTTCTTTAAATATACAATATGCCTATATATAATATACATAGTAGATCTCCAGCCACATTTAAACTAAAGCACGAGCTTTAAGCTCATTCCAGCCGACTTTCTGTCACCCGACCACAGAGCCGCGATTTCCTACAGGATGCCTGTGGCTTTTCAATAAGAGGGGGCAGGCGGGCCGCCCCGACGTCACCCTGGACGTTCACACAGACCATCAGCTACAGCTAGAGGGGACACGGGGCTCTGGCGAGGGCCAAGCCGGCCCTAAAGGACACACAGCTTGATTATCAACAGGAGCCCCACAGAAAACGCACACTTTTACACTGCAAGTGATGTAAAACGCGGGAATAGTTTAGCATCTCCTACCACGAATACATTCGCTCATCCACACCTTGGGTACATTTGTCCCAGACGGAGCTCGGACCGCAGAAGCAGGCCGGTGCAGGACGACTTTGCAGCCACGGACTGACTATCGAGGTAGTTCACATTGTTAGGGGCTGTGGGGGTCGGGTAGGCGGGGGTGGCGGGGGTGAGTCCGGGGTACCAGCATCACAGTTACAGAAGGGGGGGGGGGGGACCCCACGCCATGGCCTAGGCATGCCACACGCGTCGCAGTGCACTCTGGGAAAGCAGCAGATCCGGGCAGGCAGATGCTGAAAGGAGTTTATGTATCCAGGCGACGGCGTCAGACTCCCGCGGGGTCTCCGGGGGAGGCTGGACGATTAGAGCTGGAAGCCTCCTACAGGACCTTCGGACTGCTGGAAGATGAACTGCGCCTGGTTCTGGTCCACCTGTGGGGCCAGGGTAGCATCCTCCTCCTCCACCCCGAAGTAGCGCTCGATCAGGTCGAAGGCCTTCTGGTAGATCTCCTGGTTCTCGTGACTCTGCAGGAACTCGATCTTGTCTAGACCTGCGAGCACGAAGAGAACAAACAGCGCCCCCGTTAGAACGGGATGGGCGCCGAACAGCCCAGGCGGATCCCTCTGGGGCAAGCCGGGCCTCACTGACGTGAACTCTCATGTCGACGTGGACGGAACGTTCCGGAACGACAGCACGTGTAGGAACATATCATTCTTTTATACACAGAGCATTCTGGACATCGGTGGTTAGCAGAATTTCAACCACGCCATTACGAATAAATCAAAGATTAAGATGATTGCATCCCAAGATGGATGCCGGCTGCGGACATGTGGAGGCGGAGGGGCGCGCGTCTTTACCATACGCCTCCTCGATGAGAGCGCAGTAGGGGTTGATGCCCGTGCCGTTCTGCTTCGCCTCCTGCTCCCCCAGTCGGAGGATGTTCTCCAGGCCGTTCAGGGACACCTGCACTATCTTGGAATCCATGACTGTCAGCAAGTCACACATAGGCTTGATGGTATTCAAGGACACCAGGTACCTGCGGACAGGAAATGACAGAAGATCCTTTATTTTCCATTTGCATGAGGCAACGTACACCGGAATGCTGATTTTCCACCTATCCCAACTTGCTCCCTTTTGAGACATGTGCGCAGGTCAGGCCATTTATCCGGCACTCCTAGAGCATTATGGTGGGGTTAAGGGCCTTGGTAAAAGATCCAAAAAGGGACGTGATTATTCCGAGGTTGGAGCTCAAACCAGAGCCTCGCAATCACAGGTATGGAGGCCTTATCCACAGAGTTATACACAGAACCCCAGACGCACTTTTCAGGGCGCTGCCTCCTATATGCCAAGTCTCATCGTACCAGGTCTGATGACCTAAAGACCTTTAGACACGTGTCCAGCCTATCAGCAACTACAACACCCCGCCGGTACCTGATCTGCTCGGGTGTGCCCCCGGAGGTGGCGTTTGTGATCGCCCAGGCCGCTTCCTTCCTCGTACGAAACTCAGCCTTCTGGAGAATCTCGATCAACACCGGGAAGATGTTGGCGTCGATCACGGCCTGAGGAAACAGCATTCCGAGGTCGAGCACGGATAGCTGGGGAAAGCGGGCGGGCGGATGGATGCGGGACGGACCTGGATCTGCGCCCGGTTCCCAGCGGTGATGTTGGACACCGTCCAGCAGGCTTCCTTCTTGATGGACTCTTTGGGGCTGCTGAGCAGGTGAAGCAGGCAGGGCAGAGCTGAGCAGTTCAGGATCACCTGTGGAAAGGTGCACGCTCAGACCGGCGACACGTGCACGCATGATGCACATCTGCTCTGGCTCAATTTCCTCAGACAGGAAAAGCAGCGATCACGTCGCAATCAGGATGAAACATTAAGTCTTTCAGGATTCCATTTGTGTACCCAGCACATTTTGATCTGTCCACATGACATTTACTCATTTGCCCCTCGTTTATTTTGTACTAAAAGTACAATATATTCGCCTGTGCCCAACGTTCTTGCTGCCATATGCACGAGAATTTGCCACTGGGAAAGAAATAAACTTTGCCTAATTTAATCCAATGTAAAACACGACTCATTTCTGACTAGCTACATCTGTCAGTGTTCGTGGTAGCCGCAGGACTGGATCACACTCCACACGGGACAGAGACGGACCAAAAAACAAGATCAGGCCGATTGGACAAAGAGGCGACCAGAACAACCTGAGTCTGGACGTCATCTCCCGTGACGATGTTGCCGACGGCTCGTAGGGCGGGAGACACCACCTTGTAATCACTGTGCCTGAAGGATGGAGGAGACGGTTTCAAGAGTGAAGGCGCCCCCCCGAATCCCTGCTTCATCAGCCTCCCTTCCCCCCCCCGCCCCTTACATGAGCAGCTCCACCAGGCGCCTGCACACGCCGGAGTCTATCACCGTCTGGATCTTATCGTTGGGTCCGTCCGACAGGTATGACAGCGCCCAACAGGCATCGGCCAGAACATCGGGGTCGCTGCTGAAGAGCAGCCGGGAGAGGACGCTGAGACAGGGGGACACCTGCAGGGGAGGGGACAGGGTAGCGTCATGTCACTCACTTCCCATCAGACACTGCAGGTGTGGCTTTTCCTACCCACACCTTCTGGCATTTACAGAATTTTCATCCCATTTATAGCTGCCCCCCCCCCAGCAGATGAGGCCTACAACAGCTGAGACACTCCTCCTGCAATGTGTGAGGTTAGCCACCTGTTTCCTGTCGCTCTACGACCTGCGGGCCTCATAGTGATAGAGCACTCACACAATATGGCAGCTTCCATGCAATTTCAACCCCAGTCCTGTAGGTGTCACTATAGAGTAATCAATGAGAGGACTATCCAACATATGCTGTGAACATGGGGCACTTCTGCAATCTCTAGGTATCACCACCAACTCAAACAATACAGAATGTTGGGGTTCGAATCTAGATTTGGTCTTGAGAGGCAGGAAGCTTTTAACTTAATTTGGTTTTATCATAGCTACCCAATTCCACCCTGTTTCATAGCTGGAGGCCTCAGAAGGGGTATAGCACCTTGCTGAAATCCGGAGGGGGGTTTTTCCCCCGGCACAGATTGGAGAGCGCCCACACCGCGTTTCTCGTAGTCGTGAGCCGGCTGGATTTCGTCAGCAGCCTGGAGGGCAGACAGAACATTTTGGTCATGGGGAAACATGTGCTTCTGAGATAGTTGTGCCGCACTTGAAATCCCAGCCCATGGTTCTGTTTATTACATTGTACTTTACTGAATCGGTCCATCGAAAAAGTGCCTGCGAGGTTAAAACTATAAATGTTCCTTCACTTATCTTTATCTCCTCACTTAAATTAATGACTAAAAAGAGTAAGAGACTGTCTTCACTTAAAACCTCCTGACTCATGTCACATCCAGTTTCACTTCTCACTTAAGTTGAGCGTCTAATTGTACTAAAAAAAAATTAAGAGCTCAGCTAACAGACATAACTCACTGCAGGAGAGATGGTAGGATTCCACAGTTCAGCACATAGTCTCTGCACTCTGCATTGTCACCAGCGATGTTCCCCAGAGCCCAAACTGCCTGAAACACACCATTGACACATCACCGTCACTGCCATTGACACATCACCGTCACCCTGCTGGCAGGCCCTCAGTCACACACAGACTGCCCTTTACCTGCTCCTGGACATCCTCATAGTCAGAGTTGAGCAGCTCGATGAAGATGGGCACTGCTCCTGTCTCAATCACCACCTTGGTGTGGAGAAAGGTGCCCGAGGCGATGTTGGTAAGGGCCCAGGCTGCCTCGAACTGCCATGAGGAAGAAGGGGAGGGGCACGGGGGAACGAGGCAGAAACACGACACTCATGTCACAAGAATAGAACGGACCAAAGATCACATCCCTTATCTCAGGGACGGGACGTAACAGAGATTCACACTCAGGGCACCGAAATGGACACCCTGCACACACATACCTGCAGAGTACAGTTCTCACTCCTCTTGAGAAACTCTACAAACTTGTTGACCACGCCAGGTGTTAAGATGACCTCATCAATGGGGGGGTTGGGCTCTGAGCATGGAAAGGAGGCAGAACACCGTAACAATTCACGATACACCTCTCGTCCCAAGTCAGAATGGTAAATCACCCACGTTTCAGTGTGCAGAGAAACAACCATTAGACAACAGATCAATAACCAGGCTGAAGAGCATCTTCCATACCTTTGGAAAGCAACTTTCTGAATTTCTGTGTTGCGATGAGCTGCTGGTCTGGGTCATCAGAGAAAATCATCTGGATCATGTCAGGCGTTATGACACCTTCCTGGAATGCCCCCCCCCACACACACACACGTACACAATTACCTAAGCTGTTCCTTCAAGGCTCCCAGAAAAAAAAAACAGATGGCTGAACAAGACAAGCAGAGGAAAGCGCTACCCACTGCTGACCAATAGGCCTTTGACAGTGAGCGACCAAAGCATGGTATGATGTCACTGTCAACGGCTCCCTGGTTCAAATTGACATGGGGCAGGCATACTTACACTCGACACAGGCACAGTGGAGCTGACATCAGGGTCCTGGATGGGACACTCTAGCATTGACTCATCTCCAGCAGGAAGGGAGACATTTCTCCTCTTGAACAGCTGCAAGTAAGGTTTAAGTCTAAGGTCAATATAAGAATAGTGAAATATAAATCCAGAGGAAAGCATATGCTTCGGATTTCTAAAAAGCCATTAAAAAGCAACTGAAAAATGCAGCAGAATAGGAATTCACGCCCATGACACAATGCACGGATAACAGTTTCAGAAATGACATCACGCTATCCTCACCACCCTAGGGTTCGAGGCCAAAGGACACCACCCTACACAACAACAGTGACACAGGGCCACAAGGAGCCCTTGTTTACCTGCTCCTCCCTCTTCTGCTTGCGGAGCTGAATGCCCTCTTCTTCCCGGCGTCTCCGCATCTCTTGGGGGTTCAGGGCCTTGTTCTTGTAGCTCTTCATCCGGTAGTTGTCATTCACTGGACTTGCCATGGTGACTAGAAGTAAACATAAGGAAAGTAAACCAACAGAAAGCCGCCTCCTTTCCCCTATGAAGCAGTCAGTACTGATGCATCAAATTGGGCCAAAGGTGGCATCACCTGCTTTAAATATGGACAACGTTTTAAGGATTATCCAACAAAATATGTATATTAACAGTGCGTTCGGTTTCTTAGTATTATCTTTAGATGGGCGACAAGGAATCTGATCCACATTAAAATAAGTCTGTTTGCTCAGCTTTACCGATCACTAAATGAGAACACGCCCCTCGCCCCTATATGAAACCACGAAGACAGGGACAGTATGTGACCCGTCTCGTTTGACAGATTAACAGCTTAGCATAACCAGCCTACAAGTCATCATGCGCCAGACTTCCACCCCAGTCCCCGATAATCCACCGTCCAGACCTCAAACGCTGCAGAAAATCTTTGGACCGGCAGTCTTTACTCCCTAATAACGACAGGGTAAGCAGACTAACTAGTTAAACGCGGAGGCGGCATTTGGCAGCCCTGCTCCCCCCCCCACACACCCCCTTCATTTCCTCCCCTCGGCCCTGTACAAATACACGGTGCCTCCATTAAACAGAGTCCAGGTACAGCTTCCCAAAGCGCCGCGAGGCGGTTAAGTAACCCACGGTCAAGCTCGACTTACCCATTCAATGAAAAAAAATACTCGTAAGTAGCCCTGTTTCCTTGCGGCAACCTCCGCCAGTTCCCACAGTTTCGCGAACAATATGGCGGACCCCCTAGATCCGTCACAGGTATCCCAGCTGCCCTCGCAGCAAACAGCCACTCAAACGTCACGCGGCTCCACATTTATACTCGCTTCCGTTTTCAAAAAGACAGAAGAACACTACTTCCGGCCCCGTCAACCAATCGGAGCGAGGGACTTGGTAATTAAACTGGAAGGAGAAGCTTTTAGCATTTAGCCGCTCTTAGTAATTCCGATTATTTTAATAAAATTGGCAATACTATATTTGGACAATTAAAAGGTAGTTTGGCGCATATATTTTCTACTTTCATTGTAATAAGTATTTTCATACTATTAGATGTTTGTCTAGAATGTCAAGTTGCTTGTTCTGTCTAAGTCTTCTTACCTTTATACCTTTTTCTATCTCCAGCGCTTTTCGGTCCCGAGCCAGCTTTTTAATGCCCTCTGTGTCATTCGGCCTGTGTCAACGGTCTTTAAACAGACAAGTTACCGGTTAGCATACACAATCAGTCGCAGCATATTCGGGAGTGAGGACCAAGCTGTGTGTTATTCTACGGATGCTAAACTCCATGTTTAACTGGTAGATGTTCATGCGTTCCTATCGGGGAAGGTTATTAATGTAAAATCTAAAAAGCGCTTTGTGTTTCAGGTCGTCATGTTGGTCTGTGATATCTGTGGCGAAGAGGCCTTGCTGGAGGAGGACATGAAGACTCATCTGCTCTTGAGCCACCTGGAGAGGGAGATAAGCTGCCCGCTCTGTTCCATAGCCGGGCTATCTTATGATGAGATTCACTTTCATATTAACACCGCTCATCCAGACACCGACACTCAGGCACAAGTGAGACAGGTCGAGGTGGACAAGAATAATGGTCAACCAGGTGCCCTGTCCAGCAGATGTATAGCAGAAGGTGTCAGAGTCCTAGAGAGGGGGTCACCTGAAAGAATGCGGCATGTTCCATCTTTGGAAGAGAGTGCCAATACACTTGCTACTGAATCCATGCAGAATCCAAAGCGCCCAGTATTGGGGGGTTCAAGCACCCAAGAAGCACCTGACCCAAAGAGGGTCTGCACTTCCCTTGGGAAAGGTAGGAGCAGTTGGTGTGTTTTAGAGCTGCATCTGTGCAGGGATCTGAACGCCAGTGAGATTCTGATAGTGATGTCGATGATGCTGATTTTGTGTTTCAGAGCAGTGTTACACGTGTCCAATGTGTGCCCTGGTGTGCAGCGACCGGTTTGTCTTACAGGAGCATGTAGAGCTGCACCTGCAGGAGCAAGATGCGGAAAGAGGTACCTGAAATGCTGCTTAGAGCTTGGGTTGAGAGGGGACACCCTCTACGCTCACTACTCTGTAGCCAGTGTTCCTTCTGCTGCTTTCCAGAATCTTCTGGTTCTGACCTGCAGTTGGCCAGAGAGCTTCAGGAGGAAGAGCAGCTTAGACTAAAGACGGAGGAGTGCAAACGAGAAGCAGAGGACTTCAGGAAGCTGCAGGTGACTGCTTACCATGACCAGTCTCTTCACTTGGCATGCAAGATCGG
>JAODUD010000134.1:12905073-12919401 GCA_026784285.1 Stomatorhinus walkeri
TAAACTAATACAATCAGTGTAGCGAATTTTAAGATAACTTGTACGCGCAGGGAAATGAGTCAAGCAGCGGAAACAAATGGTAACACTTCAGTCTCGCATTCGCTGCAATAGCATCGTTTGTTGGTGATAGTGCTTTTTTTAAAATATATATATCAGGTAATTCACTGTACTTTATATCATTTTGGTAGCCATTGCTCACCAAAAAGTTACACAATAGTTGTATAGATGTTACAACCTAAACGTTTGCGATTTACGAACAAATTAAGGAATACAAAGTAATAATGAAAATAAACAATGGACCGCATGGCATTGTCTAGTGTTGGCGCAGTGTTGGGCATGGGTTGGGGTAGTGTTGGAATACATTTTTCATCGTTTTGGAAGCCTTTAGGAAAAAAAAAATGTTACACACAGCGTACAGTGTTGGCGCACAGTTTTTTTTAACTTTACACATTGTTCGGATACATTTATTTTCTTACTTTACAAATTAATGTTTTGATAAATGTGCTTAGATGTGTTTAGTATATGCTCTTTTTGTGTTATCCTGTTCATTTTGTGTTTAAATGCTAAAAAGAAAACAATTTAGGTGTATTTTTTTGGGGGCCGGGAACCAAATAATTGATTTTCCATTATTTCTTATAGGGAAAATTCGATCAAAACTCAAACTTTTTAGGATTCTTAGTTCTGAACGGATTAAGTTGGAGTTCTGAGGTACCACTGTATTTAGCATATGTACAAGAAGTATGAAGTTTACCGCCGCAGCTTTTACACATGCTCTGCCTTCTCTGAGACAATCATAATCATTCTCATCCATGCTGTTGGACTCACAAATAGGCTATGTGGCACATTTAGAATTAGATGATCAGTAGTCATTGTTAACACATAACAGCACACAGTGCACAACAACAAAATGTATCCTCTGCATTTACCCCATATGTGACATAGCAGAGGACAGCTAATTCAGTGCCCAGAGAGCAGTGCTTGGTACCTTACTCAGAGTATCTCAGTGGTGGCTTGTTGGTTAGGGATTCGAACCAACAATCTGTGTGCTTCCATAGCCATTAAGCCACCACGGCCATTAAGCCACTTTTATAGTGAGAAATAAAATGAAAAAGAGAAGAGTTAGGAGAGATAAGGCAAACAGGAATTGGCCACGTCTTCTGCTGCATGGAAAATTTTGTATTGAAAAGAGATGACATTGAGCTAAAGTAAGTTCTGACGTGGTACCCAAAACATGCACCCAAGTCATTTTGTCTCCTTGTCAAGAAGAGGACAAAAGAGAAGTCATTTGCCACAGAACCTTTCACCACCACTGCTAGAGAACTGCTCATGGTCTGGAGGTCACTTTATCCACCAAAATGTCTTATCAGACATCTATACTAACCTTCTACGCATTCATGACAAAATAAACAGTATGAAACCATAGTCACGCATGCCAAGATTCACAGCACACCTCTTAACACTCACTCAAAGTTACTGCTCAAGCTACGGTTATCGGAATAATGAGCATAACTCCTCAACTAAATGAGGAACCACACTGAGTGAAAGCGCCTGATTTCACTGTGGTTCGCATCCCTCGTTTGCGCAAGGGTGGTAGTTACCTCCGTGTTGTTGAATATTAAAAGTGCACATACATGATAAACTATTGATTTCCCACGTAAAACTAATCGCCGTGACCCTTTGACATTCTCGAAGCGCATCATTACCAAGTTAGTGTAGAAATTGCGGTAAATACCCTATACGATTGAAAAGAATCTGTCGAGCTAAATGCTGTGACCCACCGATAAAAGGGGAACAGAAACAGAAAACGTACACCAGCACTTTGTCCGGCTCACGTGCAGAAACTGAGCTTCCCGATTTCCATTTTTAAATGCGCTACGTGCGTGAATGCTCTCTGCCTTGTGCGGTACTTTCACTTTTGTATTTCAACATTTTCTATCGGTTGTCTTCAATTAGACTACCACCTACCATTAGATTCTTTGCTGTTTCTTATTTTAATTATTAAATTTTCTTTGTTGGGGGGGAGAACAGTTAAAATCAATTTAAAAAGAAAAGCTTCCCGTTATTCCAAAATCATAAAATGTTTCAATTGACTAAACATGACTTTGAATTCTAAGTTTACATCACTCATCCGGGATAGTTCCCATTCAACGTTAGTAAGATCTCCCAGTGACATGTGCCTCACCTGTGACTCCGCACGAATGCCGAGCAGCACATCATCACGCTCGGCCGCAGGCACAGAACCTTTACCACAGGGGAATAAGTTGAGCTCCTCCAGACAAGCCTTCGTTTTCCCGGAACAGAGGTGTTGCCTGAAAAGGGTCGTGTTCACCCCAGTCAGGGTACACTCGAAGTAAACGCCGTTGAGAAGCGCCACTGCGATCCAACTGACGGGGGCGACCACCGCGCTGATGGAGATCTGCAGAAACACTTGCCATCTGGTCAAGGCCTGCTTGAAGTGGCACTGTTGCTGTGCGCCTTTGCATAAACCCGTGAACAGCCTCCAGGTCTTGTTGTTTATAATGTATCCGAGGGCAAGAAGCACGAGGGCAGGGACGAAGAGAAACACGCTGCCGTACGCTAAATTCCAGGAATTACAGGGACATCTAAAAACCACGGTCGAGAAAATCTGCTCTCCACCCGCCGTCAGCAAGGCCACCAAGCTGAAGCCCAGGGTGGTCTGCTGTTTCTGGACGAAACTGCTCAGTAGTTTAAATTTGTCCATGGCTCGTCTCGCAGGTTGTGAAATGAAGATCACAAGCTCGTTTCCCTTTATGGGTGATGTCGCTCCCCCTACTTCCCACCACTGCGTTAAGAGCGGACGTTAGTGAGTCATGCAAAACTAGTAGTATTTTACCACTAACCGAAATGTGATCACATTCTGTATTTGTACTCCAAATCGTGGTGTTTATAAACATAATAAGTTGGACACCAAACCAAAATAGGCATATATGTTATTTGTTTGGGTCTATAGGATGGTAACCCACCTTTATGTGATTTGCATTTCCAGAAATGCTGATTTCGCGTTGTGTGTATAGATATTTTGGATAAAACTGGTCCTCACCACGATCGCAGATTTAATCTTTGCCATTCGAAATTAATGTAGAAAAGTTAAACATACCCACCAGGTAACATTCCTTCCTGTTTACCTTTCAAAGTTAAACATTTTAAGATATCAACAGATGTCTGAAATGCCTTGCGCTGTAAGTCGCTTCATTCTTAACGCAAAACGTTCCAATATGGTTATGATGATATCAGATCCGCTACAAGTGGGCCGGGCTCCTCACACGCGGCTGAAAGTCGTTATGCATACATTGCTCTGTGTTTTTATCGTTACATCTCCTCCTCATTGGAGAAATTCATTAGCACATTTTAGCTGGCACCTTTGTAAGACGATGCGACAGTTTCCCTGTTAACAATAGACAATATGAACACGTAAAACCAGTTTAGACTGATCATAATAACTGACGACTATTATTTCTCTAAATCATTTTTGAAGGTGCTGCCCTATGGTTTTCTACCTCACCAGCCGCTCCTGGAGCATGGTTAAGAAACTTTGAGTGTGATCATTCCCGCATTACCGATCTCAAGTCATACAGATTGTTTAAAAGGCACTAACCGGTTTGACGCCACAATAACTTATCGACCATCACTCTGCACCGTGTAGCCTATTCTTAGATCCCCCGATCAGTTGCGTTTATCCATTTCCCAGACCCATTTAAAATCTAAGGGCAATCGGGGTTTTTCAGCAGCCGCTCCCAAGCTCTGGAAGGTATGCACTTCCGTTTGATATTAGCTCACCCTTCGATAACTCTACTCTGAAACCCTTTCTAAAGACTCAGGTTTCTAACCCCCATGACGTTTATTTGCTTTGAACAGCACTTTGGTACAACAAGTATTGTTTTTAATCGTCACCTCACTTAAAATTTTTGTTTTACTCATTTCTCAATTTATGGGCGTGTATCTGTGACTAATATATGTATTTTTTGCGAAGTGAAGCCTGGCTCTGATATGCTTCTCTTAAACTAAGGACTATTTTTTCCAAAGCTGTAAATTTGAGTTGGCTTGAAAATCTAATTAAGTCGTCACCGACGTCTCACACAAAAGAGCAGGTATACAATTCCGTCGCGGACCCACGTGTCCTGGACAAGGGGGCTCTTTCAGTTTGCCTTAAAATACAGGTCTATAGTGATAACCTCCCACTTTTTATTTAATAGTACAGTCGTTATATGGAATATTATTTAGCATTATATAACGTAGAATATAATCATTATGATATTATTTAAAAAGCATGCCAAATACCCATGATGTAATCATTACGATGTAGTCATTATAAAAGTAATCAACACAATGTAATCAACTGATCGAGTATGTATTTTCACCTCGTGTTAAGGGGAAAACAATGATTGGGAATGGTTGAATGAACGATGACAATCAAGTGACGAGATATTGTTAAATGATAAGAACTTGTATAAAAATTGGTGTAAAACAGTACTGGACATACTTGTAAGTGTCCGGCCTTGGTTGTAACTTCATTGTTGCAAGAAAGACTGATTTTGGATCTACACCAGCGGCTTCTGACTTCTGATTTGGCGGGAAAGGAAAAACCACAACAGTTACAGTTTCAAGCGTGTGTGTGCGTGCGGGCGTGCGCGCGCACGCGCTTGCTCGGTGCACTCGAGCTAATAATAGAGGGGCAGCAGCTTTGATTTTGCTAGGCTGATATGACAGGATGACATATGACAGGAAGTCACACAACTGAAGTTCGTGAAAGGATTGTGAATTTACGTGCACGAGCAGAGAAACGTTGAACGTATACTATAGGGACAAAATTATTGTAACATACCTCTTGAATGCAGGTGTTTCATTCAGACCCAATGCCGCAGGTATATAAAATCAAGCACTTAGCCATGCAGTCAGGTTTACAGGTTGCTCTGGAGATTCAGTGAATTCAAGCATGATACTGTCACATGCGGCCTTTGTAATAATCTTCCCTGCTAGATATTCCATGGTCAACTGTACATGGTATTGTTGCAAAGTGGAGTCGTTTAGGAAGAACAGAAACTCAGCAATGAAGTCAAAGACCTCGTAACAGAGCGGGGTCACAAAGTGCTGAGGCGCACAGTGTGGAAAAGTCGCTGGTGTTCTGTAGATTCAGTAACTTCCGGCATTAACACTGGCACAGAAACTGTGCACTGGGACCTTAATCTATTGAGATTCCATAGCTGAGCAGCTGCATGCAAGCCTCACATCACCAAACAGAATGCCAAATGTAGAATGGAGTGGTGTAAAGCACACCGCCACTGGATTCTGGGACAGTGGAAACAAGTGACAAATTATGCTTCTCTGTCTGGCAGTCTAGGTTTGGTGGATGCCAGGAGAATGTTACCTGCCTGACTGCATTGTGCCAATTGTAACGTTTGGTGGAGGAGGGATAATGGTATGGGATTGTTCTTCAAGGATTGGGCTTGGCTCCTTAGTTCCAATGAATAGAACTCTTTCGGACAATTCTATGCTTCCAACTTTCTGGGAACAGATTGGGGAAGGCCCTTCTCTGTTCCAGCATGCCTGTGCCCCACTAGAATGGAGATGGCTGACGTCACACATGCTCTTCTGGATGAATGGGGAAAAATTCCCGCAGACACACTCCAAAGTCTTATGGAAAGCCTTCCCAGAAGAGTGGCAGCTGTTATAGTTGCAAAGGGGGACCAACTCCACACTGATGCCTATGGATTTAGAATGGGATGTCATAGAAGTTCCTGTAGGTGTAATGGCCAGGTGTCCCAATACTTTTGTCCAAATGGTGTATCAGAGATATCACAATTGATGGTGTTAAATCGACACAGAGAGCTTAATTTCGGCAGTATATTACTGATAACCATGTACCCTTCAACTCTTCTACCATCTAGTAGTACCCTCTGTCCATCTTCCAACCATGGATACGTAACCACTTGTTGCTGGGAGCAGCACAGGGCACAAGAACTGCATGCAATTTACAGGCACCAATTCAGCTAGCTGCTAATAATAATAACAGCAGTAATAATAACAATATGCTGCCCCTTGGCCCTAATCAGCGGTATTTAGGAGACGGTTGGATAATAGTGTAGCACTGCATGGTGGGGCGCATGTCCCAGCATGCCCCGCGTGCAGTTGTAAATAGCCCTTGTTGTATTGTTGTTGTTAATGGTTACATACACACATGTGTTTGCTTGTGTCTTGTGTGTACCTGGTCAGACCCCCGTGTGTTTCAGGACTGTCAATAAAGAGCGTGTTCTCGGGGTAAGCAAATCTCCGTGTCTCCCTCTGCTCCTGCGATTATTGCTCATTACACATGTATTCTGTACATAGTTGCGATTCGGGGCACGGACAGCTAGCTGCCACCAGGTGGCACTGCAGCGTAAACAGCGAACTTCATGTGACTGATGGATAAAGGCGGAGTTTCAGTGCGATGTTCCCAGCTGGAATAAAAGCCTGCGCCGCAGCCGTAGACCGCAGCTCTGGTCCGTATTGACTCAGTCGCCAGACAGAGCTACCCTGCACCGTGACATCCCCGAATGACCGATAATTCTGAACAAGAGCAGGGGTGGAAATGGCGTTTGAGTGAAAGCTGTCCGAGGTGCGTGCCGCCTAGGGCGCCTTGTTGGGCTGCAGCATAAATCCGCTTGCGGGTGTGGGGCGGGTAAAGCAGGTAGCGCAGGTATCTGTTGTGTGTCCGTGCAGTGGCATCCAGCGGGCCCCCTGGCGCTGCTTCTGTAAGGCCGCGGCTTGTCTCTTAGTACCGCGTGATTTCCTTTGCGAATAGGGTAGCCTGTTGCCAAGATACCCGCGACATCTATAATACGGCTACGAGTACGGGTACGAGTACGAGTAGGCTTACGGGTGTTTCTTGGCATTGATTTACTGTGGATTTTATGGGTGTCATTTGAAATGCAGCTCGAATATAATAGCAATGCTCTTGATCCACGGCTGTCAAATAATACACCTCGTAGGAAAGGCAAAATATTATTAGTTACTATAACGGTCCAACCGGATCAAATTTGTAAAACGCGACATCTGTCTTACAAGACCAAATTCGGGAGCTTTATGAAGAACACGTCTTTAATTGGGCTCGATTATGTCGAGTGTGATTTATTGCATCGTTTCGGATCGTGTTGACATGCTGAGCAGTTCAGACGATCGTGAACAGAATATGCAGTTTATTTGTGTAAAATGTACCACCGCGTCTGTGCTTGTCTACAGAGACTTTTCCGCCAGTCATTAGTGACTATGGGGTTGTATTGTTGGTTCTCTAATACTGCACTTAAAAACGACGTGTCTGTATTCGATGACAGGTTTCAGTCTAAACATTTGTGTAGCTCAGAATGGTGTCTTTTGTTACCCCTTGAATCGTCAGTGCCTCCTGCATATTACTGTAACTCACTATCTTTAGTGACTGGAGTGAAGCTCTCAGTCTGTGTGAGGATCACAGTCGGGGGGTGGGTCTGTCACCCCCACTTCCCCATCCACGGGCTGCCTTGTTGCCTGTCACCCCTTCTTCCCCTTCCAGGTGTGTGGTTTTGCAGCATTCTCCCTGTATACCCGAGTCAGATCTTCCTAACGCCTGGTCTGTCGGGCTGACTTACAGCAGAACCGTGTGGGCGGCGCCCTGCTTAAGCTCCGGGTCCAGTGGTACTGGGCCTTTCCCTGCCTCTCTGTCTCTCTGGTTTAGCACTATAACAGGAACCCAGTGTTCTGTTCGTGTTGTTTGGCCTTATTTTGTAGATGAATGATCTGTCCTTCATGCAAGTACTGCTGTTTTATTCTTTTAAGAAAACATGGGGTTATTTTTCACACTCTGAGTTGATAGAATCAGGTCAGAGATACTCACTAGGAAGACGGGAGGAGGGTCAGTGACATGGCATGTTAACAGATTGAAGGTGTTTCTGAAGGTTACTAGTACTTATGGTATCCACATTTGTTCATAAACGATAAAGGTGTAACAGACCCTGTGGGACAAGGGGGGGGGCAGGGCAGGGCAGGGCTAAAAATCAGCATGTTAATGAAGAGGCAGTCTGATTCTTCCACACACCTTTACCCTCTTTGTGGGGTACTTGCAGATCCCTCAAAAGTATTACATTTGTTTATCTTAAAGAAAGCTCTCAATTGGTATTAAAATGTATTGAATTAAGGGTCTTCAATATGCCCCAAACAAGGAAAATAACACTCATGTACATGCTTACGTTTGGCAGCCATGCTGGGGGGGGGGGGGGGCGGGTTTGTGACTTAGTGGAAACCTTTTAGCAATAATGAATATGAAGGTCATTGTGCGCTGTGAGGGACGCTGGTCAAACCCAGTACAGTGGGAACCAAAGCTGTGGAAACACACCCTGCAAATGGGAAACGAAACGGCCAAAGGAGTAAAGTAACCATCCATCCATTTTCTATACCCGCTTACCCTACTGGGCCGCGGGGGGTCCGGAACCTACCCGGAAGCAATGGGCACGAGGCAGGGAACAACCCTGGACGGGGGGGGGGACAGCCGTAAAGTAACTATTGTCATCGAATGTTTTTTGTCGTCTTTGTCATTGTGAAACTGGCCTTAAATTTGATTTTAAGCGGCATTAAGAATTCTTAAATTTAACTTGCCTAATCCTGTTGATACCATGCTTTGGCTGGTGATGGACATTAATGGTTCCCATATGGAAATAGGAAGATCACAGCTGGAATGGAGACATAGACATAGACTGTGTTTCTGGGACATAGACTAACCCCTCCTGGGGTTCCCTGTAACATGTATGTGCAGTAGGTAGACGCTCCGTGAGGGCGGCGGTGCGTCCTCAAAGACGTGGCCTCTCTCTAGCCTATTTTAGGCAAAACCTGAGGTTAAAGCGTGGTAAAGCGCAGGGAAGAAAGAAGACTCACGGAAGTCCAGAGAAGTCCGGTCTCATGCTCAGACTGAGTTATTCCACCGTTATCTCTCTGGAATGTGGCAAGCCACATTCTCTAGGAGGCTCCTGTGCGACAGCAACATTTCTCCCAGTATTGCGAGAAATGCAGAGGAATTAACGGCTTCTGAAAGTCTTGAATGCTGCAATGGAGGAATGCGAGAGAAGGGAGCTGGTCAAAGTGAAGCAGGAGCAATTCCTGCCAACCTCAGCATGAGCCTCCCACAGTGGGGTGACACAGGGGACACGCAGTGGAAGCAGCGTAGGGCCTGGGGGCCGTATTTAATCAAGGCAATCCGAAGCCACTGTGGTATCGTATTTCGCAGGGTATTCTCTAACCCAGATCTTGAAATTAAATACAGTCTGTTCATTTCAGTGGTTTGTTTGTAGTTGAGTCTAATGAAACATACCATTTATTTACATATATTCTGGATTATGGCGTAAAGGGATCTTTTTCCAGTATTACGGTACAGGCTGAAGGCTACTGTCGTGTTTGTTTTTATTAGTAAAACAGCAATATAAATAACAATGTAACTAAATTACCGAGAAACTTAAAAGCAATATAATTACCTTAAAACACTTTTTATACCAGACTTTGACAGCACTGTCAAATACATTGTATCCTGGACTGTGAGTTTATATCCTATTTAACGAGCCTGAAGAAGGTTGGAAAACGAACCTAGTCTAGACAGGAATCAACGTGCGGGTTGCTGGTTCAAGCCCCTGTACCTCAGAATAAGGTTCTTAACCTGACAGTCTAATTTAGTGACTGTAAAGCTCGCAAGTGTCGTTAAATTAAGGCTCAGCTGGTCTGATAAACGCAAATGAAAATATATAAGAATGTCAGTCGAGAACTGCAATAATGAGCCCTAGCGTTGTGTGACCCTACCCTGCCGTACAGCTGTTTGAGAGGTTTTGTAAAGGTCTGATGAAAATTCAGAGTTGAGTTGATTGTGTTTGACAGCACGCAGGACATGCTGACAGGACAGAAACTGTGCCGGTCACAGTCTCACCGGGACTCGGTCTTCACCGCACTCAACCGTCAGAGGAAGGACGGTCTCTTCTGTGATGTCACCCTCATTGCCGGTGAGCAGAAGTTTCACGCGCACAGAGCGATCCTGGCTGCGTGTAGCGACTACTTCCGGGTGAGTGTGTCATTCTCAGAGAGATCATTCCTGAGAAGCTGCGACTTCATGCGGCCTGTTTGTATAGCAGCGTGTGTGTTATGCTCCTAGGCCATGTTCAGCCTGTGCATGGTGGAGAGTGAGGCAGAGGAGATCGTCCTCCAGGGAGTCACCAGTGAGGGTCTGAAGCAGTCTCTGGACTTCGCCTACACCGGACAGGTGAATCTCCTTCCCAGAAGATACAGCCAGGTATATTTGGACATACTGTTCTAGGGTGTCTGAAAATCAACGGTGATGATTCAGCGGGTTGTCATACCTGAGCTGAAAATGGCAGGCGGGAGTACATGTGTGGGTTAGGTATCCTGGACACAGACACGGGGCGGCTCGATGCGCTCATGCAGACACGAGAACGGGTGTCACTAGTGCAGGTTCCTCTCCTCAGGTCCTGCTGGAGCCAGGTGTGATCCAAGATGTTCTCTCAGCGGGAAGTCACCTCCAGCTGCTGGAGCTGCTCAATCTCTGCTCTCACTACCTCATCCAGGTGGGACATTGGATCCTCCTACCAGCAGGTGGCGCTCAGTCCAAGTGCTGCAGGGTGATAGTGAGAACCTTCCCGGCTGTGACATGAGGACCTGTCCACTTGCTGCAGTGTTTAGGATATGCTGTTGAAGCAGATGTGAAACGCTAAACAAAAATGAAATTCAGCAGCTTTAGGGATGGTACCTGCTCATAAAATCATCTGGCAACAGTTATGTGACTAGTGTGGTTTTACGAGTCATTTCTGTTTTAAGGAGAAGGCTGAAGAGAAATATTACCAATTTTTTTTTTACCATGTGTTCAACTTGTTTGAACTGCAGGCAAAACACAACTTTGTTAAAATTAGAACATAGTTGACTTTGTTCACCACAATCACTTTCAGTAAAAGAGTTACAACCAGTATTTAGTAGTATAGGTGTAATGTGAAATGGAATGAATATGGGTAAAGGATATAACAAAATGTACACTCTTTGAGACATTTATTGTATTTATCACTGGTGCTGAGCAAGGAATTCCCGAATCTTCACTGAGGGAGCGTTTACCCTTGTTCTTCTGACGTTGCTTGCCTGTCACCCAGGAGCTGAACACCTTGAACTACCTGGAGATGTATCGCTTGGCTGACCTGTTCCACCTTCCGGCCCTGGAGCGAGCCGTCATCAGCTTCCTGGTGGAACACCTGTCTGAGCTGCAACACTCCGACCAGGAGGAGGTGCTCAAGCTCCCCTACAGCTTGCTAAAGGAGGTGCTGAAGAGTGACCAGCTCACGTCCCTCAATGAGGAGCAGATCTGGCTGGTAGGGGCCATCCTAAGCAGATTCAGCCCACAGCTAGGGGGCGCTGCAGTAGACAGCAGTGGTAGGTCCTCCTCTGTTTTTTTTCCCCCACCCTTCTTGTAGCTGGTGATGCGGTGGTTGGAGCAGGATCACAGGTACCGCTATGCAGACGACCTGCTGCAGCATGTCCGCTACAGCCTGATGGAGACGTCGACGTTGCGTCGCCTGGCGCACTGCCACCCGCTGGTGCAGGCCAGCAGCGCGCTGTCGGCGCTGGTGGGCGAGGCGCTGGAATACCAGCGGGCCACCTTGGCCCAGCCGCTGCGGCAGACGGCACGCACTCGGCCCCGGTTCCGCTCGCACGCGCTGTATGTGGCTGGCGGGCGGAAGCGTGAGGTGAGCCGGGTTCGTGAGCTGCGCTTCTTCGACCCCGCCGAGCAGGAGCACGCGCACCTGGCCGGGACCTCCAACTGGGCCGAGCTGGCGCCCATGGCGACGGGCCGGAGTCACCACTGCGTGGCGGTCATGGGCCACTTCCTGTTCGTCGTGGGCGGTGAGGCAGAGCATGCTACAGGCCGGACGTGCGCTGTGCGCACAGCCTGCCGCTACGACCCACGCCGTGACGCCTGGGTGGACATCGCCCCGATGAAGGCGTGCCGCGAGCACTTTGTCCTGGCGTCGCTGGGCCACTTCCTGTATGCAGCCGGCGGCCGCAACGAGCTCGGGCAGGTTCTGCCCACGGTGGAGCGCTACTGCCCTAAGAAGAACAAGTGGACCTTCGTGCAGGCGTTTGACCGCTCGCTGTCCTGCCACGCTGGCTGTGTCGCTGACGGGCTGCTTTGGGTTTCAGGTATTGGCACAGAAAGGGCACAGATACCCTGGTAGATTCAGGGGTTTCGCTGGAGATTTTGGGGCCCGTGAAACAGAATATCAGATGCCGCTTTTCTACTGGCGTACAGGAACCGACTCGTACCCGAGTCATACTGTAAAGAGACACTACGTACAGCACGGTTCCAGCTGGCTTTTGTTTTCCACTGCAGAAGGGTTCGGCTCGCTAAAGGCGTTGCCGGGTCTGGAGAGTGACGGTGACATTTACTTACTATTCAGAAGGTGTGCATCATGATTTACTATGTGCTAATTACCATGTTATGGGAGCATCAAATACTGGGAGAATTAGCATTCGCTTGCATAAATGTTCATTAAGAATGCATTCCATTCAGCTGTTCTACAGCACTTTTTTAAAGTAGAAAGTTGGAAATTTACAAGTTTCGAGTTATGAAGAACGCATCAATACATCGTGATGTGCAACACTACTAATAACGAATAATATATAGAATATAGCCTTTTACCTTCAGATAATCGCATGCACTGTAATCTCTGGGAATTTCGACCAATCAGATGATGGTGATGCAACAAGCTCAGGTTGGTCACGCTTTCTGCTCTGCAAGTAAGTAGGACCATCAGATGTACAGCAATGGAAAACCGTCACTTCGCTGTTTGGCTCGGATACGGCTCAGTTCCTGGTGCCAGTGGAAACGTACCAGTATTAAGTCCCCAGCCCAGACCAATGCCTTTATGTTCCAAATTTTAAAACAATTTTGGAATCGCCCTAATCCCCCCCCTCCCCCCTCCCTTCATGGCACCCCTAAGCGTACGGGGAGGTACCAGATTTCTAACTACACCCCTACGGGGTAACATTCACAATTAAAAAAAAAAAAAAAACGCTAACAAACATTAGATTATGCTAACGGCCACATGCTACTGTTCCTGTCTGGTGTTGCATCATAATGCTGTATCATATTTATGCTAATGTTAGTTAGCAGGGCTAATATATCTGTAATAGCAGAACCTGTCACACACTCACACCTGCCTCTGAACATTCAAGCTGCTGTTTGTGATGCGCGTTATCAGGTGCTAGGCTGTTTTGGCGCTCACCATTGATGACGCCGTCTTCTTCCAGGTGGGGTCACAAACACCGCCCAGTACCAAAACAGACTTCTGGCGTATGACCCAGTGCAGGTATGTGACGGACCCGCACACCCTGAACAAATCTAACATACACGGTCCCTAAATTTTAGTACTGCCCCACAGAGGCAAAACACAGTACATTACTCTGTCATCGAAACACTCATGTTCAGCCCCCCCCCCCATTTCACACTGTCCTGTGTTCTACACGCCCTTTGAAAACCCTTCCCACATTACTGGCTGCCTGTATGTCACACTGTGGTCCTGGGGGAATGTCATTTCCTGTCACTGTATATCTGTATATAGAGGGTATTGTGGTAAAGTCCATTTCACTTTACTGGACTTGCCTTGCTGCCCCCCCCATCCACGGGACAGGACCACTGGCTGGCTCACTGTCCCATGCTCCAGAGGAGGGTATATCACGTTATGGCCACTGTGCGGCGCCACCTCTACGTGCTAGGCGGGAACGACCTGGACTTCAACAACGACCGGGTCCTGGTGCGCCACATCGACTCGTACGCAGTGGACGCCGACCAGTGGAGTCGCTGCACCTTCAGCCTGCTGACAGGTTAGCAGGCCCCACCCCCCCCGTCGATCCCCACGGACACCCCCTAGGAGATATGGCGGTAACTTAGCCTGTCCACTGCAGGGCAGAATGAGGCCGGGGTGGCCGTTCACAACGACAGGATTTATGTGGTGGGCGGATACTCCATCTGGACCAATGAGCCCTTGTCTTGCATCCAGGTGACCGTATTTGCATTCAGTCCTACTTTAATAGGATTCTAACTTTAGCATAGGGCCACTTGCTAAACAATGCATCCTACTGGCCTTCAGGTCCTCGATGTCAGCGCGGAGGGGAAGGAAGAGGTCTTTTACGGCCCTACACTCCCGTTTGCGTCCAACGGCATTGCAGGGTGCTTCCTGCCAGCACCTCACTTTGCCTCCCCCAACTTACAAACGCTGCAGGTGCCACACCATCGGATGGGAGCTCTGTAACACACACACACAC
>JAODUD010000134.1:12925258-12935805 GCA_026784285.1 Stomatorhinus walkeri
ACAAGATTAAGAATACACATGTGCTCCATCATACTTAAAACAACAACTTCCCAGTCCACTGCCTCTGTAACCTGCTCGCCCGGCCACAGCCAGGCTTCTTGCAGCCCCCTCATCGTCGCCCCCTAAGGATGGGACAAGTTTACAGCACCTTTCAGATACTGTCAGACTGAAAACCTCAGAACACACACACACACACACACACACACACACACGTGCAGCAGGTACCAGACCATGTGCAGAAGTTGAGGCCAAACAAACGTGAGCTTTAAGGAGCCTGTTCATTGGCCGTCCCTGTGAGCCAATCGGCCGTCAGCCACCACCCGTGTCTCACGTGACAGCGATACAAGGGATCAGACGGGAGGGCCCCCCGCCGGCAGCATGGTCACGATGAATCCGTTGGCACATATTAAATGGAGGCAGCCACCAGATAACTCCTAGACCCCCCCCGGCCCCTTCCAGCTGTGCCTTAATGTCTCTGGCGTCTGCCCACTCGGTCGCCTCTAATCAGGGCGGTGTCGTAATTACGCCCCCACCGCCACGCGGGGAACACACTAATGATGGAGACGAACCGTGTGCGTGGAATCAGAATGACGTGTTGGAAGACGCCGCGGGCAGCCACGGGGGGCCACGGGGGGGGGGGGGCAGACTCTGCCCACGAGTCCCTGGATGTGAGAAAGTCATGAGGTAGGACCCCTCCAAGGATAAGGTTCTTAGTCGTTATTATTTTACACCATTTTAAAATTATTTTCAACTTTCATTTGAAATCCAGATTAATTTTAATTTTAGTGATTACTGTGGTTTTGTTTGCTTTAATTAGCTTCGTTTTAGATATATACAAACTAAATAAACTAAAATAGATATCGAAGATTTAACAATTTTATGTCTAGGGGTAAATTGAAAGTTGTGGAGTTGTGTGTGATCTTTATTAATGTCCTGAAGATTGGCAAAACACATTCCAGATATTATTAAAGGTAATTAAAAGATAAACAAATCATTATTTTGGCTAAATAGTATCAAAAAAGGTACCGGAAAGTATCGCGTGTTTTATTTGTTAGTTCTGAGTGCAATATTTATAGTTCTCTCAGATGTAGTGTTTTATCTTGCTGTAGCACCTTACCCTCACCGTATAGCCGCTCACCGTATAGCCGCTCACCGTATAGCCGCTCACCGTATAGCCGCTCACCGTATAGCCGCTCACCGTATCGCCCCTCACCGTATCGCCCCTCACCGTATCGCCCCTCACCGTATCGCCCCTCACCGTATAGCCCCTCACCGTATAGCCCCTCACCGTATCGCCCCTCACCGTATCGCCCCTCACCGTATCGCCCCTCACCGTATCGCCCCTCACCGTAACTGGGCCAGCGCGGCCTGCAGGAAGCCAAGGGCAGAGCCCAGCTCCGACTGGCGGCAGGCAGGCAGAAGCAGGCTGAAGCCCTGGTTGAGGAGCCGCTCCTCGGACAGGTGGAGGTGGCGGCCGCTCTCCATCACCTCCTGCACGCCCTCCATATAGGCTCCCAGCAGCGGCCAGAGCGCCAGCTTGCGCGACGCCTCCGTGGTCTTCAGGTAAAAGTCGCGGGCGGCCTGCGCGAAGGCCCCGCCCACCCGCTCGGCCAGCGCCGCCACGTCCAGCCCGCGCTCCTGGAAGAGCAGCACGAAGGCCAGCTGGCCCCTCCACAGCAGCGCCTGCTGGCCGATGGACAGCGAGCTGGAGGGCCGCAGCTCCAGCAGCTCCCCGGCGCGGCCGCACGCATCTTCCAGCTCCGCCTGTCGGGCCAACACCAGGAAGAGCAACAGGAAGTGCATCAGCCCCCTCTCTGACAGCTCCGTCATGCGCCGCTGGTGGAACTTGGAGTATATCCTGTGGCGGGCACAAAACAAACAAACTGCTGGTTGGGTGTCCAGGAAGGAAAAATTCCCTGAAAACACCTCAAATATCTGCAAATATCTCAAATGAGCTGACACTCATGGAACTGAGGACATCACTGTGGGGATGCCGCTAAGCTCAGCCAATGAGCACTGCCCCAGCCACAGAGCTCAGCCAATGAGAAGACCCCCAGCCACAGAAGTAAGCCAATAGGAGCTGCCCTAGATATAGATACCCTAGGGTCCCATGCTCACCTTCCCTTTATCTGCCTCCAGGGGGCGCCACCACCAGAGCCGTTAGACAGGTACACAGCTAGGATGCGCAGGAACATGTGGAAGGAGTTGGAGGAGCGATAGAGCTGGACGTGGCTGGTGGAGCGAAGCTGGGAGGGGCCGGGGGGCCCGGAAGCGCAGCAGCTGCGCGCGAGTTCCAGCAGGGAGAGGGGCGTCCGGCTCACGCTACCCAGCCCGGACACGCCCAGCCAGGGCACCGTGAAGCCGCTATTCTGGGGAGGAGGCAGACGGCCAGTAGGAGGCGTGAACACAGCAGAGCACCGCACAGGGGCAGCTCAGGGAGTTACATGCCCTAGGCTTGGGGGGGCGGGGGGATTACAGTGCTGCAGTATACCGTCATATTTTGATATCTTAGCGACAAAATTTGCCATTTGGTAAAATATATTATGAGGCACCTCCCCAATAGGCAAGATTTCAAAATAGCATAGCTTTTGAAAATACTGTTAAAATACTGTATATTGCAATATAATGTATGAAAGGTCTGACGGTATGAATATTATTAATAACAAATGCCGTCCGAGCCAATCACGGCCCCTACCTCGCATCTACATTCACTGATTTGGAGATGCTTTTAACCAAAGTGTCTTACAGGCACGAGGCAGACAGCAGCGTACCAGGCTCTTACTGAAGTGCTCCCATAGCGCAGTAACCACGGAAACACTGGGCTCCCACAGCAGACAGAGGCTGAGGCAGCAGTGAAGGACGAGCCGCAGCTGCTCCTCCTCCAGAGCCTGGGGTTGCGAGGCAGAGGCGGGTGGTAAGGCGACAGACCGGTGGGGTGCGGGCCCTGTGGCGGAGCTGGGGGGGGGGGCCCTACCTGAGAGCCGAGGCTGGACTTCAACAGCGCCACCACGAAGCTCCAGTTCTCCTTCAGCTTCTGCAGGATGGCCAGAGGGGTTACTGCGGTGACCTGTAGGGGGCGCATGTGCAGCGCCAGCGGCCCCGCCCCCTCCGGGCCCTTCCTACCTCATCCTGATGAGTCCCGTTGCTGCACGTCTGTCCGAGTTCCGCCAGGTGAGTCAGCACCCACCATGTGAACCCCAGCGGGTCCTTGCAGGGAGCGAGCCCGTCCACCAGCTTGTCCTGCGGCTCCCCCTTCAGGACGCTCCACAGCAGTTTGTTTAGGTAGCTCCAGAAGGACTGACATTAAGCATTGGGGATATTTAGGGAAGGATATTATGGCTCGTTTGGCATTTGGACCAATACGACCACAACTACGTTTTTATATATGAGACAGACACACGTACACAACTGATAATGAGGTTTGGGGTCCAAGCACAGGGTCATCCAATTATCTGGCACCCCTGAAGCATTTCAGGGGGTTAAGGGCTTTGATCGAGGGCCTACCGGACATATTGCCAAAGTCGGGGCTAGAACCAGCAACCTTCTGATCATACACAGAGACCGATCCTACTGAGCACACACTTCCCGCAGGACAAAACACACACACACACACACACAAAACACAGTCTCCCATTATAGCTCAGCTGTATCACTGATTTGGCCATAGCTCACACATTGTGAAACACACCTGAGTGTGCAAGGTTCTACTCCGGTGGTCCAGCAGGTGTATGAGCAGCACCCACAGCTCCTTGGTACAGATGCAGTGGTAGGGGGGTATGGCCAAGGCTTCTGTGGGTCTTACCTGCGGTGTAATGGGGGAGGGGGTTAGTTTCACCTCCCTAACCCTCCTGTCACTAATATAACCACGGCACTTACCTTGCTGTACTGTGTCATGGCCAGACCAATCAGATCCAGCAGCAGGCTGGTCACCTGCTTTTCAAACAGACTGACGTTGGTGAAGTTCTCTCCAGTCAGGTCCACGAGCTGCTGCGCATACACCACCTGACCTGTAGGGCGGCGGCGTACGTAGCGTTTTATCCCAGGGTTAGCTCCGACTGCCTAGCAGAGATGGTGTAGAGAGCCGACTTACCCATCATCCTCTCCTCCAGGAGGTGCAGGATCTCCAGCACAGACCAGTGGACATCCAGGTGCAGGTGTAGGAGGTGCCAGGCCGGGGGAAGCCGAGTGCCCTGGTGCTGCACAGTCAGGCAGGCCTGAAGACTGGAGGGCAGGTTCTTGAGGCGGTCCACCAGCAGCGTGAGCCCAAAAAGCTGCTCCAGCAGCACCGAGGCGAGCTGGGCTTCCAGGACCACGTAGGGGTGTGAGGCGCTGTCCTCCAGGTCCCGAGGAGGCAGCATGTACCTGGGGCATACGAGATGCTGCTGGCCACAATGCCCCGTGCCTTCGGCTGAACTGTCAAATGTCATCGCTTATTCGCCTGCATTTTACATGAGACTCCACAAGGGGGCGAACCTCTGATCTTATTAGGGTGCTCAGGGAAACGAGTCCAGCTGGCAGGATGAGCCCCCCCAGTTACACGCTCAGCAGCACAGATCCACCTAGTGGAGCATCTACATGGAATATTCTGGCCATAGTGAAGTGAAATACCAGGTGCACGTGCTGTGTGATCATCATTAGATAACAACAGTCTTAGGCAGTCAAAATAAATGTTTAAAGTTACTTATCTGGTTAGTAAGTGCACTTTTGCTCAGAATAAAGAAGACAATTTAGTATTAGAATATGTAAAAATTTTAGAGTACTACAATAAAATCTAGTACAAATTTCTTCTGTTCTCCTAAAGTTACTGACATCTGGTTGGACGGCTAGATGAACACCGCTTCAGTCCCCAAACCTATCCTCAGGGGCATCCCAGCCATTCCATGTATTTGTGAAATTCAATCAACTAATTGAATTAGTTTAAAAAGTCAATGAGATATCGTTTGGCCATACAAGGTCTGCTGGTGGTCGCGTAAAAAAATATGTATATTATATGGTTAGAGCAAATACAGGGGTGATTTTAGCAGAGGTTGGGAAATGACTAAGCTAATAGACTGTGACGTATAACATCAGTTTTACACTAATGAAGATCATTTAAACATCACTTTCTCTGGCTGCCTGAGACTTTCGCATAGTGCTGCACGTCAAAGATATTCGAGTACCCCTGCCCTGCACGGTGTTCAAGATCTACTGAAAGACACATGTCAATGTGATGTCACCACTGAAGCGGTCGATAAGCAGATTTCATTTCACCTTGAGATGAAGACCCTGACGTACTGGAGGAATCGCACACACTGCTGGCGGAGCTGCTCAGCCTGGGAATGATGATTGTACGCTTGTCCTGGAACACAGATCGGGTGAAGGTCTCAGCCTATGGAGGACCTGCAACGCCTCAAAGGACACAACCATCAAAGAGACGAGGAACAGCTCTCGTTGAGACGGGGCCACGGGGGGGCGGGTTCCGAGGCTCCTTTACCTAAGTCGTGTGTGCCGGACAGCGCCAGGTTCTCCAGCCTGAGGAACGCCTGCCTGCAGACACAGGCGGGAACTGCCAGTGAAGTACCACCCAGTGCAGATAATTCAGCCCAAAAACACTGCAGCTAGACATGCAATACTACAGCTGCAAATTACATGCAAGCTTATATACAGCATCCAAACCTAACACAGCCCCTACCTCACATTTACATTCATGCTGTATAATAACTCAAGTCCACGGTAAGCCTAAGGGGAAAAGTTCCTAAACATTTATGAATGCATGTGTGCGTATGCATACATACACACTCTGTAACTGACATGCAGACTAAGAATAAAATAGCCTACAAGTAATTTTATATTATTACTTGTGTTCCCAACCAAACATCATACATACCACCAGTCAAAAGGTTTTGCACACACTTTTTGCACAAATTTTCAACATTTGCAAGTTACTCACTTAAAATTTACTAAAAATGCTCTCAGTATTCTTTGCTAACAAATTTACAATATGTTCTCCATTTGAGTACCTTTATTAGCAAGAAAATGTCATATCTTTGCTTCATCAAAGCAACCTTCTCTAGCAGTTATAACAGCAGAGAAAAATCCAGCCTAGAATTTGACTATGACATCACCACACATCCAGTTAATATGTCAGACATGCACTGATACATACTCTATCCATGTTATAAAGGAAACTTGTTTTATTTGACTTATTTCTTCAGTTATAGTGGTTCACTAAACTTGCCAGTGCTTAACAAGAAAAAAATCTGCAGTTTATGAAATAAATGGAAAAGTAGTAAAAAAAAAAAAAAAAAAAAACCTGGTGTGCAAAGGCTTTTGACTAGTAGAATATCTGCTAATTGTCCCTGAACCCTTAGATCAGGGGTATAATGCTAGCTACAGACTCTAAAGGTCATTAAATGTCTCTATCATCTAAGTAGCATACGTCCGAAGTGGATCCAGGTTAGTGACGAACAACCAAATGACGGCCAAGTCAGCATCAACACACTGATTTGCACTCTAAGTCATTTCAGTTGTGCTCGAAGCTACGTTCTGGTCTGAATGTCAAACATCTGCAGAAAGGATGGGAGAGAACGACGTCCTTAATAGCCAAAACCCCACGCCTACCTGAACAGGTTAAAAAGGAGCGTATTGGACTCCACCATCGCAGTCTCGGTCACCCAGGAGAAGCCGAAAAGGTCCACTATGTCCGTCTCATAATCCGCGGGGGCAGGGTCCAGTTTCAGCAATAACCTTCGACATAAACATAAGCAGGCGTATTCCTCTGCGACCCAGACGTTTAACCCAGACCTATCTGATGGTGCTTACCTCTTCAGGCCTCCCTTGGCCACGTACCCATCGGGGGCTAATAGGCCTGATTCGTCCCTGGCTGGCTGGGACAGACAGGAGAAGCAGGGCGGAGGAGCCAGCACCGGGTCACACTGGCTGTCCACTACGAAGGGCGACACCGGTGGGGTGAGAGACGGGCTCAACTCCTCGTCCATCTCACGCAGGGAATTTCTTCAGTGAAGTAATTAAATCCTTCTTCTTTAAATAAGTTTTACCTAAATAAATATTACCGATAAAACTAAGAAGAATAAAAAGTGACGGTGGCTATATTATTTACAAACTCTATATGCACTCTAAAGTAAAACAAAGCCGGTTATATCTAATCATCATTATTAGGAATACGATTATATTACATAAATAACATACTATTAGAAACTGTAACATATATTAATTAAGACTAAATATACTTAAATCGAACAAGGTAACACACTCTCCTAAAACCCCACTTCCGGCTTCTCTGTCTGTTCGATCTCCCGCCAAATGCGAATAGAAAGGGATACGCACGGACTAGGCCACGCCCCACGTCACTCGCCTGCTCTGATTGGCCGAGACGTCTGGGGGTCAGGACGTAGAAATTGTGCTTTAACAGCTGGTCTAAACAAACACCGGACACGTGTTAATAAGAGCAACCTGCTTTGTCGTGGGTCATGTACATTTTGGCTACATGGTTCAAGAGTTTGCATTTCACTTAGTACGTTTCTTTCTGTTTAGGGAGATTGTTTTGTATTCACCGACCATACTTTGTAGGCCACGCCCTGCCATTGGGTTAATTCAGTCGTGAAAAAACGGTTTCGAGATAAAATGCGAAATTCGATTACGCAAAATTACTCCTCCCTGTCGGGAATAAGTGCAAGAAACTATAAACGCGGTCTGAAATTATATCAAAATATTTTCCCTTTGTACACCCCGTCTTAATGATCACTCGGACCTGCCAACGAAAAAAAACAATCCTGGCTGCCTGTGAATTGTATGTTATAACACTCATTTCCCTCATATTGCAGATGTTAACCTTAATTTGCACGGGTGGCTTTTCGCTACAGCAGGCTTCCGTTCAATTTGGCCGACCCTCTTGTGTGCAAATTAATAATAATAGGGGGAGCTGAAGTGCGTGCAGGAACTCTGTTGCATTACGAATGACGACACGTTTTTGTCATTCTTTACAATATGTCCAGTAAATAGACATTACGCATGCTAAGTTTAATATTAAATGATTAAACCCACAGTAAAACTACAAAATATCACGCAGTCTGCATCCATCTCCATAGTACCTTTTGTGCTTTTGTGATACTGTAGGCCTACCCTCTGGAGATGCTACAGTTTCAGCCTGAAGACAGGAAGGCGAAGGCCAGGCCGAGGCCGAGGCCAAAAGCCTGTTATGAGGACAAGTCCCGATAAAAAGCGGTTGGCATAGCATTTGACGGCTCTGTCATTCCCTGTCAGGACTTGCATGATAGAGCCAACCCGTAAACTGTTCAGGTGTTAATGAAATGTCAAAGTAGGTCAGTTGGAGAGTTCACCTCCGTTTTAATAATAGGGCTTCCCCTAATGCCTTTGTGTGTTGACAAGGAGGCTAACAGGTAATTCAGAACATATGCAGAACCCTATT
The DNA here is from genome assembly GCA_026784285.1 of Stomatorhinus walkeri. Lineage (NCBI taxonomy): Eukaryota > Metazoa > Chordata > Actinopteri > Osteoglossiformes > Mormyridae > Stomatorhinus > Stomatorhinus walkeri. The sequence goes on from JAODUD010000134.1 coordinate 12,933,687, forward strand.
TGCATCCCAGAGACATCTGCTAATACCTTGCAATCCTCCACAGATAATGTTTACCCAAAGCTTACACCTGTACACAGTAAGATCTGGGCTTCATGGCCCTGTATCAGCCGTACCTGAAGGTCCATGATCTGCTCTTGGTCAGACGTTAAAGTTTTAGCATCTTTGTGCAATGATGTTTATAATGGTAATGTCAAATCAGTTAATCCACGAAGATCTAAGGCAATGCGAAGCAGAATTCTGGATTCTGGTTAACCGTTCCATGTGAGAACCCCTCGCATATGAGAATATATGTGAGAATATATCATGTTGTCCTTTTGGTTGAATTTCTCTTTTCTACAATAATTGAGTAATTTATAAATGCTAATTTATCATACACAAAGCTTGGAGGGAGGGCTGAGTGGCTGCAGCTATACTCATGTGTCATGTGTCTTTTGAGGCAGCAGCCACCGTTAGACGTGACGCTGTCACAAGTCACCTTTAAGCTATGGACCCAGGACTTTATGCTGATTGTTGTTGCGCGAGTCTCACGATTAACTCAGATGCTGCAGTGGACATGATAAACACCTAAAATGTGCTTCAAATACGCCCGATCGCTCATGTACTGTTAGACAAAGTTATATCCTCGGTGTACATTTACACATTTAGCTAACGGTTTTGTCCAAAGCGTAGAAGTGTGGCAAATAGTACATTGTAAGCATATGAGCTGTCACAGAGTTAACTAGGCATACGTAAGTGTAACTAGGATGAGCGTCCAGGGAATACACAGGTACCAGTGTAAAAACCAGAAGATGAAAGCCCTCTGATATCAAGCAGGCAAAAAACAATCAGCATGAATATGTCTGAATATGAGTGTGACAACGATTAGGTGCAGTTCAACTGCTCAAATAAACTTTGAAAAAACAAAATGTGGTTCTTGCTACCTGTTCACCCATCAACCCTGAACATCCTGTCTCTGAGAGGATATTCTGGTTTGATCTAAATGTCCGCTCTGTTCTATTGGCTTCAGGCCATGAGGGTACTGCTGCTAGCCTGCTGGGCTCTGTAGTGGCTGTGCTTTACCACATGAGGGCAGCGCAGCACCACCATGCCAGTGTTCATGCCACGCAAATGGAGGGAGGCGTTGCAGAGGCCAGAGCCCTGACTCAAAGGCATGACCTGCGATTCATCTCCCGGGTCAGTCCCTCCTCACTCTGCCTTAATATCTGTCAGTTGTCAGCCATATTTAAATCTTTCCCCTGAATAGCTAAAATTTGCCACCTCCCATCTGGTAGACTTTGAGTTGGATTAATCCAGTTTTTGTGAATTTAACTGAAAGACTGCCTCCCCAACACGCTCAGGTCTTCTCACAATGAGCATCACCTGCCAATCAAAAACGTTTTGTTTGGAAAAATATAACTGAGGTAACTGAGTTTGTGAAGCAGCAACATACTGATTGGTGTAGTAACATACAGGACTGATTGCATGATTAATAATGCACTAATAGTTCGCTTTGCTGTTATGTTAATTGTGCAATCAGTTTTAAATGTCAGTGTTATGTTAATCATGTAATCAGCCCTGGATGTTAGTATTTAAATCGTGCTATCAGCTCTGAACAGCATGCATGGTTTTAAGTATTAGTGTAAGGAATAGTGGGTGTGTCCTGAGTGTTAAGGGGAGGGGCTTCTGTGGTGGGTGTGGCTGCACTGGGTAGAAGGTGGGTGTGAGCGCTAGTGGAGGGGTCTAGATAAAGGCCATATGGCTCATTAATGTACCTGTACTGTGTCATTGTTTGGCATGCTGTGTAAATGTGTGATTTGTGTTTGTGTTGGTTGGGTGTGTGTGGTTTGCTGGTTCCTGGAATGTGTATATTTTTCTGTTTGCGGTTGGGTTCTGCTGTGTGTGTGTGTGTGTGTTTGAGCTCTCAGACTATGTTAGTAGTTCACTGAAAATCTTCCCGCTTCTCGCTGATGTGGAATACTAGTGTCAGATTACCATGTAATTAGCATATGATTACCATGTCATTAGCATACTATCACCATGCTGCAGCCAAGGTTGTTTTCTGCCCAAGGTGGCAAACCTCTTACTGCAGCCCCCGCTAGGCGGGTGGGCCCGGGCATCGTACCCAATCACAACTCCACGT
>JAODUD010000134.1:12956102-12976530 GCA_026784285.1 Stomatorhinus walkeri
GGGGGGTTTTTCCCCCCCCCCCCCCCCACCTTTAAGTTACTTAATATGAACTGCTCTCCATAAACACCCTGTAGGGACCCCTTAAGAGGGACTGTCCATATCTGTGGGACCTTTGACCCACAGTGCCCCCTCCAGGCCATGAGGGGCTTCACAGCGTCGCCAACTCTCACGCATCTGGCGTAACACTCGCGCTCTCAGTCTCTCAGGCTCACACAAGAAATCTTACTACAAATCTATATTATTACATTATAAACCTAAAATTAGCTACATCGAAAGCGTTGGTGTAGTTTGCAAACCCTACAGACTATTTTCAATGCAATAAAACTGTCACGTGCATATAAATGAGTCTGCAGATGAGTCTCGAAAGTCTCACGCCAGCCAGCAGACCGACGTTGGAATCCCTGTCATCAGCCAGACACACAGCATCTTTTCTGCAGCAGCCTGATCACACAGGCGTCCGCATCATTATGACAATCCTGCAAGCCTGTGTGTGGGCAGAGCTCTGGAGGTTCCAGAGACCCAGGGGTCTCCTCAAGACCTCATCCAGAAGGAGAGAATCTCAATAGGATCGATGTAGCGGAAAAACCTGCCCCATGCCATAGAGAGGTACCACCAAAAAGGAGATGGGCAGCCATACTTATCAACTCTCTGTCAACAGCCCATAATGATTTTATCTCATGACCAAAGGTAATCCTGGACGTATTTGATATAACTTAGTAAAAATGAAAGGAGGGTGGAAAAAGGTGAAGAGTGACCCTGACCTTTAACTGCAGAAATTAGAGATGGGATTCGTAGACAGTAAGGAAGCCAAGAATTAAACCAAATATTTTAATAATTGTAAAATTTCCTTTATGGCACTCAATGAATTAGAAATGCGTACATTGTAGAACATGGAGCCTGTCTGAGTGGGTGGGGCTGTCATCAGTCCCCTGATGATGTCATGTTAGTTTGAGAGCGATTCCAACTCTTTAAGGTGAACACGTTAGCAGAATTAAATGTCTCCAGCCTTTAGTAAAAGTAATAAGCGAGGGACCTGATATGAGTGTGTAGAATCCTGGGGGCATAAGAAAGGTCAAACTCAATTGCTGGCTTGTCAACAGAAAGCCTTTTATAGAAGGCTGCTGGGAAGCGATTTCCTTAGTGGGATACTAGAGAATGCATCTTTGAGTGCTTTCAGCACTGGGTGAGGCTGGACCTCGTGTCTGGAGCCGTAAACCTGGTGTGACTCCCAACGCCGGAAGGGCGATGCTAGCTGGGGGCTTCAGGAGACCATGAGCAGAACATCATAATTCAGAGAGAAGGTGAGCATGAACAGTCAACAAAAGGAGCGGCAGAGTCTCACCCATGGAAGGCTTTCTGCTTCTAATATCAATGTGACCGGCAGCCGGCAGAAGGACGAAACAGCGGCACCGGGCTTTAATGTCCGCTAACAACAGCAGTAAAGCAGTGTGAAAATGGTCCAGTTCTAATGAGAGGCCCATCTGAAGTGGTGTTATTCATCTGGGTCGGCCTACTTGTTCCTGACAGATAACGCTATGGTGATTTAAACTTTAAAAAAATGCACAAAATCACAGGCTATTACTCAGAATCACAATGTCAGGAAGTAGGCAGAAGAAAAAACGAGATTGCAGAAATATGCTGAAACATTTAAAGCACTACTGGCCAATTATTTCAGTGTCAAACTGCAGGTGATTAAAACCTTTTGTTTACTGGGCAAGTTGGATATGAAGTGAAGTATCTCCTCCAACCCTGAGAATCCCAGTGCTACAGAAGTCACACTCATCACACACTCAGAAGTCACACATATATTAAGGCTTAAGCATTAGCCTTCCCTATACCATACTCAGGGTGGGGACTACAGCCATCCCACCCCCACATTCTCAGGAGTTTTTAGCCTGTCCGCCTCCTAGTGGACATTTTGCCATCATGCAGTGGTTCATTGCTTCGTGGTCACGCTGGTCAGGACTCACCGCAGCCGAAATACGTGAATGTAAATATTTTATTCTCGGCAGTGCTCTGATTGGTCAGGTGACGTGTGACATGGGAGGGGGCGGGATTCTGTCCCCAAGGGGGAGAGAGGTATAGCCCACAAATACACAAATATAAACTCAAGACTGAATCAGAATGTTTGTTATGCAGGAACTGTGGTTTCTCTATTGATTTGTTTGTGGGGTGTATGGTGTGTCTTTGGGTCTGGGAGTGTGTTTGTGTATGAGCCTCTGAGGATGAGTGTGAGGTGCGAAGGTGAATCACACAAAGTTCCGAATGTCCCGTCCCCCGTTTCAGTGCCCCTTTTGGTCTCAAACGTATCCTCTCTCACATTAACTGTTCCGTTTAGTTGCTTTTATGCAGATTACACAGTCTCCAACATCTAAATACTTCAGTTAATTTCCTAACTTTTGTTTTCTCTGTCACTCTTTGTGTTGGAAGTTTAGTGGATTCCTAATAAGTTTGTTTTAGAAAAAAAAATCTATGTTATATTCTGTATCTATATTCTCCCCACAGAATGTAAAGAACAAGGTCACACAAAGAGTCCCATATGGAAGAAACTGCTTCTGAGTCCATCAGGAAGATGCGGAGGAGGTCTCGGAGACAATGCCCAGGGCACAGCGCAAGGTAAAATGGTGGCTAGCCCCCCTCAATGCCTCCCCCGTGGCCCCGACACTGTTTCTGCGTCCTGTTTCCTATGAGTGAGTGTCCCATGACCCCTTAATGCCGTCGGGCTGATGTAGCCCTGGGGCCTCTTCTGCTGAATTTGGATAAAGGCAGAGATTCCGCACCATGGACAGCATGAAGGAGGTAGCATCTCAGAGGTTCCTGGGAAAGAAAGGATGCAGGGATGAGGAGACGGAACCTGGACGGATAGATATCAAGCTACAATATGCACACTGTATGTTGCTATAATCATTAACTCAACAGAAGTTAAAATTCTAGAGGTAGAACACGATTTAAAATTAACGTGAACTAAATAAGAATGTTCAGTTAATGGTGGAAGGAAGTAATTCTACTATTAAGTGTTCTTTTGGCTCATAAAAACAAAAATATTGCCTTTAGGTATAAATGTGTACATCAGATGTGTAATAACTGTGATATAAGTAGGTCTGTGCACTTCAATCCATGCATTAGTCTGAACGGCTTTCTTTAAAGTTGACCCCTATCTTTGGGCACTGATTGTCACTCAAGAACTGTCCCCATCTTAACGACGTCACTGGCCGGCAGAACAACATGGTCGACACTGCCTTTGCGGGGACCTGGCAGACACTGGCCCTTAGGGTGTAAGTGTCACTCGTACCTGACAGGGCAGCTTAGGGTGGTGTCACACCAGTTAAGCTCTATTCGGACTTACATATCAAGCACCATCTTACGGAAGTAAAGCGCTTCCGGAAAGTCATCTCTATTCTTAAGTGTGCGGCTTATCGTATGAGGAAATAGACATTACTGTGTCCGCTGCCTGATACATGACTGTATCAACTTCTTGGAGGGAAAAATTATTACAGGTACAATTTTAAAACTTGGTGGTTTGTGGGATTTTTGTGGCTGGTTCCCACAGCCCAGTCTTTACTGGGGTTACTGTGCTGGACCAGCGGAAACCCCAGTTTGAGCCTGTCCGCTGCAGAGCGCAGGATGGGGTGACAACGCTCACGGTCGGCTTAATTGATAGTTATAAAAGACAAACCAAACTCAAGTGCCGCTGATACTTTATATCCATTACTGCTAACGATGTGTCTCTGCCTCAGGGCATGATCCCTCCCACGGTGGTATCGCCTTGACGTTTAATTATCAAATTTACATGCACAGAATGCGAAAACAGGCCAAGGGGATCAGCAGAGGGCCCCTGTTCGTAGAATTTAAATATATACAGCTTCATTTCGTAGGCAAAGACGCAGTGTTTCCTTAGAGAAATTAAATAAGAATATTTTTTTTGCATAAAATATATTTCTTCAGTGATATTGCAGGTTGTTGGTGTGTTCTATCCTATTACTAAAGGAGCAAATGGTAGCTCTTCCAACACTCACTGTCATGCCAGGAGACCAGAGTACTGAGAGCTGAACAGTCTGTGTGATAAAGACGATCATGACCCCCCCCCCTCCCCCCCACGCCAAGACCCCCAAAAACAATGCTTGAGAGAGACAGGATCACCCTCTACATTCATTAGTAAAAACACACAGACAGTGTTGCACTAGAAATGCCGCAGCAAGGCATAACTCGATAATGCGATCGCAGAGCCAGAATTACCCTAGGCTGATGAGCATGCTCGTTGAAAACTTGTAGCTCAGCAAGCAGGGCATTGTATCAGCAAAGCAATGGTTGTAGGTTCAAATCCTGGGGTGCCCATATAAATTGCAACTCTTCCCTCTACTTTAAGTTGCTTTTCAGTAAAAGATAAATGAGTAGAATGCAAAAGCACAAGGACATATTCCGTGAGAATGTCTGACACCATGTGACTAAGTGGACGGTGTGCTGAATTCAGCATGCTGCAGTTTGGGCACCTCAACAGACAGCCCCGGGTTTCGTCGCTGCCCACCCTCCCAGTCGCTTGCACTATATGGCACCGGTAATGTCACAGAGGCACACCCCCAACCCACAAGGTCGCAGATGACAAGATCTCATCATCATGTTAATTTTCAGCACCTCCTCCTTGGTGACTTTGGCAGTCACAAGAGTCACGGCACCATCATTTGCTGAAAGGACATGCTAGGATGAAAAATGCCCACTATTTAGTTCGCAGTTTACAAACATAGTTATTTTGACTGTTCTTGGGTCAGCAGAGGGATACAGGTTGTTTCAGGTTTTGCATTAGCATTAGCATGCTAATACGTCTCTGTCCCTTGAAGCCCCTGCTTAAACTGGACGCTTCTGTCCCCCAATCTGACAAAGAGCATGAAGACGCTGGCAGAACACCGCATTAAAAGCCCATGGTAGACGCTACATCACCCTCTTCAGTGGGAGGACTATCTGAGTGAATCTTTGTCACCGTCGTGTGTCAGTGGTCTCACCAGGATGTGTGAGGCTATTCTGAAGGAGACCAGCAGGGCAGATCACAAAGCCGTGAGCTTCGCAGGATGAAGATGATAATGTGCCATGTTAGAGGGTCGGTGTGGTGTCCAGTGTTGTCTTTGGTCTGGTCAGACGAGATGTTCTCCATTATATGAGGATTCTTAGAATTTCACAGCAGGTGATTCCAGGGGCTGTTTTATCACAGCAGTGTGAACCAGTTTTCTAAAAAAAAAAAAAAACAGAGAGTCCTGGAGTAATGGTTGGAGAAATTTTGCAGCTTCAGAACAGTGGCAGGGGAGTTATTGCGCACCGTGGACAGGTCAATAATCCCCACCTGTACCCTGAACCTTTTCCATGGCAGAGGCCAAGACCTGAGGACCACAGTGATGCTCAATGATTTGTTCACACTTATATATATTTATTTTGTTGGTACTTTCATTAAAAGCGTTGTATAAGAACTGCTACTCCAAGCGTCCGATGAGTATCCAGTAACGACTGCAAGAAAACTAAGGCGACAAGAGGTATATGAACACTGACAGATTGTAGAACCAGAAATGTGAGTGTCAGTGGTGAACGACACTAAACACAGAAAAACTTGTCCTGTTTGTTAGATGAAGTCCCACCAAACTCCCTAACGGACAAAGAGGAGTCTATTTCAAGTCCTAATTTGGTCACAGTCCAAAACTAGTTTCGGCAGCACTGGGTTAAGAAGGACTAATTTTCTGCTCACGTGAAAATCCAGCCTGCACCGTAGCGCTACTTCTGACACCGTTAAACGACGATGCAAACTTACTAATGCACAATCACTGATTTTACACAGAGAAATGCCTGAATTAAATTTCTATTAAAGCCAAAACTATATAAATTTTAGGAAATAAATATATAGTGGCCCGAAGTGAATATGACCGTGCTCTTGCATGTAAATTTCAGAGAAGTTAGCGTCCTCTATGCCCGGGGAGTCAGTAACCTGATTAAAACATCCAAAATTGTCTTTACAGCATGCGACTCATATAATTACGGTTAATTTAACGCTCAGATTCTGCGTCATTAATTTGTATTCATTTTAAAGTAGTCTGGCACTGGCTTTTGAACCGGGGACGACGACTTGACTGTAAGTGAATGCAGGTCGCGTGGCGAATTAGCGCAGATCTCGTAGGCCAAATAAGGAGATTCCGATCGTTTATGTGCTATTAAGCCACGTAATTGGTCGGCCCGTAGTTTGCATATTACACTATTAAACTAATGCGCTTTGCTCCTCTCTTAACACGACTGTTTAAGCCTCTGTGGCGACGTGGTAATACATCACATTACCGTCATAATTACCACAAATGTTCTTTTGATTTAAACGATTTATGGTTAGGCGACTGCAATGTTGGTAAAATATAGTGCGAGTTAATCCAGCAATTTCTTTCAACTATTATAACTTTGGGGCTGAGTCTCGTGTGTTATGAGTGTAATATAATACATTTTATTATATTTAATAGAATATATACTAATTGCGTCTTCAGCTGCTTAACTTTTACATGCTCGGTATGATATGAGGTTACTTAGTTATTTTGTATGATTATTGTATCATATTTTTAACAAGTGTATTTTATGCCGCCACACACTTGTGTGAGGCACTAACTTAACATTCAGACGTTTGAAACAGTTTTACAGTGTTCGTTTTTAAATGATCATTTGGATTTTAAATAGAAAGAAAACGTCATAATGGAATATATTAAGCAATAATCGATCGTCCAACTGATCATCCATCTCCTATACCCGCTCGTACACACTTAATTTGATACGCTGTGCAGGTTAAGGAAAGGAGACAGTAAATTTAATGAGTGCCTGGATTCTCAACTTCATAACTGCAAGTACCGCCCTAAATATAGCTTATATTTATATTAAAGCACATTCGAATGCAGTTTGAATATATTTTCCAATTGAATCGATAATAAAATTTGGTGTAGACCTAGATTTTGTTGGAATTTCAAGAAGAGTGACCTTATACTGCATAATCTTGAAAATTTGTACTTTAGGTTTGTGTCCATACCTTCTCTCGGTTCTGTTGAATTTTATGCTACACAACACGTCCACGCGGCTCCGGGACTCTTGGCTCCAAACCCATCGTGTTTCTGCGGGAACGTTTTTCGAGTCCTAAGAGTTTCTTCCAGTTACCTGTGTTTCGCCCACATTCCAGAGACACGCTGTCCGGGCGACCTTGCGATTTTTACATTGACCTCGACGTGCAAGGACACGGCTGCGGTGCCCTGCCCCTCACGTAGGGGCTGCCTCGGATTCGCAAATACCGTTACTGGGAGAGGGGTTACTGAAAAGCAGACGGATGGAGCTGGGAAATGGTACACCAGGATGCAAACAAGTGTTTGCAAACACAGCCCAATACTATTGTGTTCGTAAACAAATTGTTTCTTAAATGCATCATGCTTTTCAAAATCATGTAATTAAATATATACGAGATCATGAATTTATAATAATCTTAAACATTAAATTAATTGAACTATATCATAAGTAGGTCCGTCGGTTAGACTCCGAAATCAGAACGAACTCAATTTCCAAAGGAACCAGATGAGAATTTTTTTTCTAATGCCTATTCAGAAGCCTATCGTCTGCAATGCATTTCCATCCCCCCATTCTGTCATTTCTTCTGGGAGCATGCACCGTGGAAATACTCCTTTAGATATCTCCGAAAGGGGGGTTCGGCCAGGCCGGCAGCGGCGTTGTTTCGTTTGTCACTCTCTATAGCAACTGCCCGCCACCATTAAAAACGCCTCCATTCAAGTGGCATCATTCCGGATCGCAAGAAAAGCGGCACCGTCGTCCGAAAAGGGAGTCGAACAGCGTGCTTCTGCCGTCAGTCTTCGCATCGCTAAAATGAAATAGTGTCACTTTCCAACTAAAACATATACACGAGGGGCTTATTACCAATACTATACGACTAATGTTTAAATAAGCTAAAGCTTTAGTGTATAACTAGTACGGCATTTATACATATGTATCTATTTATACATAGCCTAACTGCAACATGTCGTTATTTAATATATATATATTTTCATTTAACGTTCTTACTAGTAGGAGGAATGATGTGTTTTTGCGTAGCTCGTGAGTACGAGGTCAGTGTTTGGTCTATTATACCGTGATAAATAAATTCAGATAAAAAGCAGAGTTTACTGTTATTTAAAAATCTCAAACAACCAAAAGACCGTATTGGTATGATGATCTGCGTCTCACGCATCTGACGAAGCGCGAATCTGTGGCACCACTTACAAACACACGGTTTGGCACAAACATTGGCTAAATGTCGTTTTGGCACTATTTGTACCCCGAAATCTATTTTCCATTCACCGAGACCAAATCTATGCGAGAGAAGCCGTGCGCGATCGCCATAGAACCGGCGTAAAGGTTCCATCTGTCAGTGTACAAGTTTGTTTTACACCTCGGTACAGAATACCATCATGCCGTTGACATTTATGCACTTGGAATCGGATATTTCCTGCCTGCTGAAAATAAAAAAAAAATCTTTGTTATTTACAGTTTACAAAAATAACAGCCTAATTTACCTTTTCAAAAATCCCGAGTATATTCATAGCTTTTTAATAATTTTCCTATTATTAATTTCCATTTCTATTCCAAACTAATAAACTTTTTTTTCACTTTGTTGCAATCAAGAGGACATTCATGATTTCCCATTTGAGGTTCAAAGCGTTTTTTCTCCTTTAAAACGTTATTTCATAATTTAAGTGCGTCGTATCCATGCTGTGTGATTAACTTTTGGCGTAATCATTGGAAAATAACACAGCAACGACTTAATCCGTAAATTACTTGAAATGATATATGATTTCTTTATCAGACAAAACAAAGATCATCATTACCTTTAACATTAAGTCACATTTTAAAAGCAAAATCCTTCGATTGACGTACTATTATTAAAAACTTACACTATGCGAGATTTAGACCCCTATCCATTCAAATAGCTTATATCTATATATATATATATACACACACACACACACACACACACACATATAAATATATACACACACACACACACATATAAATATATACACACACACACACATATATATATATATATATATATACACACACACATACATGCGTGCACGGATTAAAAACGATCCCTTTTTTACGAAATAGTACCTACTTCACAGCTACTGCTATCTATCTGACTTCCAATCAGCCACATAAAACACCACACTATAGTCTTTTGAATTCAGATAAAGAAGGTGACGCAATTGTGAATTTTCTCTCCATTAGGCATCTCTCGCTGTCGCGAGATGGGTAAAGGCTGGGGTTTCGTTCCTAAAACTGAAATGTCTGTTTTGGGATGTATTGTGAGCTCTCAAATCCCGGGCATAAGAAACGTATTACCACTAGCTGTGATGGTATTTCAAATATAAAATATTTTGTATAAACCGCCACGTCAGATCAGCTTGCAGCTAATGCTTATCGCGTCACAAGGTAGATGGCAAAAGTGCAAGGTGGCTAATCAAACGTGATATTTTACATCGACTGTTCGCGAAAGTTAATGTGCGCGCTTCCTCTGATCGTCCTCCCTGCTGCTGTCGTGTCGCGCTTCGGCTCTACAGGGGAACTCGCCTGGGGCAGGCAAATCAGTCCTGTGGGGGATCTCAAGAGGTCCACACACTGGATGCTGCGAGGGACAACCACATCCATCAACCAACGCAGCCAATAAAGAGCGCAGTAGGGCGGAGCTCATGTGTTCGGGTCTGCATCCACTTGGCGAGGGTCCTACAGGCAGCCTGTGGCTGAAAGTAACTGTCAAATGCGCGGCTCCTTTAATGAGAGCGATCAGTCTGGGTCCGAGACTCATGGCGACTACAGCGTCTAATCATTACAATATACTCACCTCCAGCGCGTCTATCGCGCATTCCGAACCGGGGAGCATGCAGCAAGCGACGTCGTACAGAGATGGACAGAGCCTGCTGCAAAGTGAATACGCACTGCAGGCTAATAGTCACCCGCTCAGCCATGCACATCAGTGGATAGCCGCACTGTCACACGGTGAAGGAGCCCCGTGGTCCTCCGGCACCATCAGCGATCCAGACGTCAAGCCCGCCGTGCAGAGCGCCAGGGACGAACTGCACAGTTCCAGCAGCCTGCAGCACCAACCGCGGCACCCTCATCTGGTACACCAGCAGCACGGAAACCATCTAAACACGAGAGGATGGAGAACGACCACATCCTCTCACACGCAGAGCATGGCTACTAATAATAGCCAGAGTCTGATATACGCTCAGTCCGGATTCCCCATCAACGACTTGGTTACCGGCAGCAGACAGCCAATGCATCGGCACACCCTGAGAGATACCGAGGAGGACCACCACAGCCCGCTCATCAGTGACCAGGGCCACCCGGCGCCGCAACACCAGCACGACCACTCGGATGAAGACACACCAACCTCTGACGACTTGGAGCAGTTTGCCAAGCAGTTCAAGCAGCGCAGAATCAAACTGGGCTTCACTCAGGCGGACGTCGGCCTGGCTTTGGGAACCCTTTATGGAAACGTGTTTTCACAGACTACGATCTGCAGGTTCGAGGCCTTGCAGCTCAGTTTTAAGAACATGTGTAAGCTCAAACCTTTGCTAAACAAGTGGTTGGAGGAGGCAGATTCCTCTTCTGGGAGTCCCACCAGCTTGGACAAGATTGCCGCGCAGGGGAGGAAAAGGAAAAAACGAACTTCCATTGAGGTAAGCGTAAAAGGAGCATTGGAGAGTCATTTCTTAAAGTGTCCAAAGCCCGCAGCGTCAGAAATAACCGCACTGGCGGACAGTCTTCAGCTAGAAAAAGAAGTGGTGAGAGTTTGGTTTTGTAACCGAAGACAGAAAGAGAAACGTATGACGCCTCCCGGAGGACCGATACCGGGAGGAGAGGACGTATATGGGGACACGCCGCCTCACCACGTGGTCCAGACATAAGTTCAATAAAACAGCAACGGATCGTCTTGAACTTTGTTGACTATGAAACCTTTCGTTTCTTCTCTAATTACTTACTAAGCACCGGGCTGCTGTGGGCGATGCTGTGCACTTATATTTGGCCCGTCAGGCGGACACCGCAGGCGATGCAGTGAGTATCTTAACACGGACGGCAGCCCTGAGAGGGTAAGGACTGTCCTTAAAACTGAGGAGAAACTCTCCGGTACACGCCAGGCACTGTGACACTTCCGTAAAGTGTGCTCCCACATTTTGGGGGAACCACCTCATTATGGGTTACACTGACAATAACATTACTGGAACCAGAAGACTTTTGTAGAAAATACAGAGAAACGCTGAATGGTTTCTATTATTTTTGGATAGTTTCCATGTCCTTGATATGACAGAAGAAGACTAAGAATTGTATTCAGTAATTAAACGCCATCTTTACCTTCTCATCGGGAGCTGAAGGGCTAAGTGTCGGCTATGGTGTTGGTTTACTTGTCCGACTCGAGACATAATGAGATTGATCTGAGTCACGCGTATTTATTATTATTATTATTATTATTATTATTATTATTATTATTATTAATACTACTACTGCTACTACATAGTATTTTCATAATAGTTGATTCCATTCATTACATGCTAGACAATGTTACATTACAACAGTTAATGTTTATGCACAGACTGGTACGGAGTTACCAAGGAGAAACAGATGCGCGTTCACGATTTAAGGCCATCAGAGCGCGCAGTACACAAAGACGCACAGCAGCAGCTTGCAGAAAGGGCACGGAGGGGTTGTCTGGGTACTGAGCCCGGACACTTTTTACCGATATTTCACTCAGACGTCTAACGGAACACCCTGCTCACTTGTAAATACGTCACGGTTCAGTTTCCTTCACAATGGAGTGCTTTCATTTAAACGATTTCTAAAACAAAACAGGTTTTAACTGTTTAAAATTATTTTTTTATCCAGATGATTTTTGCATAATTTTGTATTGCATTTTAATACATGATACTTTTATTTAAAGTAACGTAAAGCAGGAACATTGTTCACTATTTGTTGTTTAAAGTGTCACACTCATATCTCCATATGAGCTGCTGCTGGTGTTTTTACTGAGTTCTTTTAGGGAGACTAATTACGTCGTTATTTATGACCTTGTCGTTGGAGTTCATGCTGAGTGGCCGTCATTGTCGCCGGCTGTTTAGTAATCATATGAGGATAAAACATGTGGGTGTTTTTTTGGGGGGGGGGGGGTTAGGCTACAGCTTAAATACGAACATAGAATTTCACACGATTTAAAAAAATGAGCATCATAAGCTCCCAAACAACTAGTCTTAAAAAGTTGCGTCTTATTTAAAAAGATTTTAATTAGGCCCGGAATGATTTATTCTGTTGTATGGCCTATATATAAATAATCCAACATGAATCAATATTGCTTTTCGCATTTTTTCCCATTCATGTGGAGCAAGCGAGGACACCTTTTTCATGCTGTTTTTTTCCAGTTCGCTTAGAAGTAAAAAATCAGTCGCTCACAGATGTTGTGATAATGTTGGTTTTTGAAGGTTACACAGATTCAACAGTCATCCTTCGTTGTTATTTGTATCTATGTGACTTTAAACAGTGTTTATTATCATGTGTGTGTACATGCTACCCTAAGGAACGTGGTCACACCGTTTAGAAGTCGCCTGCTTTCTGGTACCTTGTTTGATAAAACCATCGAAATGGACTCCATAACCACTCCATCAGTAGCTTTAATTAATGGACTAATTAACTGGCTGAGAAACTGTGATATGTTTTTCGTTTTTGTTTTCCTGTTTGTCACATTCTGTTTGACTTGGATAAACTTGCGGGGAAATAAAACATACAAAGGTAATAAGGCTAATGTTTCGGCAAGAATTTATTCAAACAAACGAACGCGCGTCTGATTTTTCCATTACAATAATGGCTTATTCATCGTTTACATTTGCATTTTCTTCAACAGAAATCCATGCATCTTTAATTTAATAGATGATTTACCAGTTGCTGACCATGTACTGCATAAACAGTTATGGATGGATGGTTGAACGGATGGATGGATGGATGGATGGATGGATGATGGAATTGCGAAAATACTTATATCTCACGCTGTAAGGAAAGGCAGGAATTGCATGACCAGTGCCCATTTATCGAAAATAGACTTACATATTATTCTGTTATGGCTAAATTTGTGTATGGAGGAATACTGAATTTCGTTATCAGTAGTATTTTTTAAAGTAACAGCCTACGCGATTTCCCACTATTGTTTAAAATATATTTATATTACCCCCTGAGAATTAGCCGGCGTTGAGTGAGGTGCATGAATGCATGTTAGAGCGACTCCGTGTGTTTCCCGGCTACTTCTGTAGTTTCCTCCGGGATTCATGAAGTTTTTTTCTCTTGCAATGACTCCGCGCAACAGGTAATTCTAATTAGTATTAAAACGGTCATCCTACCCTGCGGCTTTAAGATGACAGATAGACCGCCCTCTACCGAGAGAAACTGCACGTGTGAAGTGTTTCACGGTCTCAGGAACAGGAACACGAAGTTAAACAGATTTTTAAAAATACACATCAGGTTATGTATGTACTTCACTGTACTGAAACATACTGGATGGTGTATCAGTTTTGGAAAGGCTTGTATGACAGTAATCTAGAAAAAATAACAATGCAAGATTATTCTGTATTTCATTATGCATCTATTACCCCAAACAATATAAATAATTTATTTTTCAATATAATATCAAATTGATATGTAATACAGTCCAATTTGCGTATTTCCAAAATTACAGGTAAAATTAAACAGCATGTGTCGAGCCCGGATATATTCGATATAATGTTAAGAAATTTAGATTGTTTTCCATTGTCATACTTTGCTGCTCTCTTTATTTGTCACAGTCCACTTAACTTTTCGTCATTTCTGAGATATTTCAGCTGTGCCCCACTGCCGTAAGTGTGTGGTTATTTGTGTCATATTATTTTTTATCGGTGCCGGTGGATTAAAGAGGTAGCAAGGCTGACTATTTCAAGGTGTTTTAATTAAAAATAGTGAATTGATATTATCTACACTAACAAAATATAAACACATAAAACATTATAGGCTAATATCAGCATTGTGTTTGATACAGTTTCTGCTCAGCTGAACAGATCCGCATATTAAATCCATACGCTGATTGCAGGGTTGGTCTAATTTAACTGGCACGTCAGATACACCCCAGATCCGTCAAATACGCCCCGGTGTGCGTATTTATCATTTGTTTTCCGTAGGCCTACGTAAAATAATTCCAGGTAAACTCAAGGTCTAAGATCGCTCTCCCCATGTCTTTCATATATATTTTCTTTCAATCTTTTGTTGATAATAAAAACCCATTAGTGTAATTAGTTATCGATTGGTTGAGCGGGTGAAACGCGTTTTTCGTGTCCCATCGAGACAAGTCTAGTATCGGCAGCTATAAATAAGCTTTGTGTCTTTAACAACACCAGAACAGGGTCGGTCCCATATAAATATGTCACGATCCTCTGGTCTGAGCATAAAACACCAGCTAATAAATATGACGCGCATATTCCGCACATTACATCACGGTAAATTAGCTTAGATAAATGGAGATTTACAATCAGAACAGACCACTTTAACTGCAATTCCAGTCGTTTACTGTGGCTGGATTCATGTTTTTTGCACCGCTAGGTACACACTTAAATAGCATTCAGTTTGCTAAACGCATTTAAATGAGTTGCGCTAATGGTAACTCCGGTTTATTTACCGCATGCAGTACTAGCAATGACAACAAGAAATATTTGTGATGTTCATTACAGAAAAATCCGAATTATGCCTCCCCCCACCAAAACTAAACGTCAGTAGAATTTATCCAACAGAAACTAGATCTATGTTCAAAATAACTGCAATTACCCTACCTTTAGCATACCTTAACTAAATCTCTTAAATCTTAAGCTTTCCCAGTTGAGTAGCCTACTTCAGCAAACATTGCTACTAAAGTCACATGATAAATAGGACGCAGCCTTACTCGGCTTGGGCTCAGGCTACATTCACTTGACTATGATTCTGTACATGCAGAGAGACCAGATGCGTTTTCAATCCAGTGTGACGCCAGATACAAATTTGTTAGAAATATAGTTTACACCAGGCCAGGTATAAAATCACGTGATTCATCGCAATTAAAGACACGAAAAACTATTTATAATCTACGATATTGGTGTATGATTATCAGCAATTACACGTGACAATCGGTATTTCTTTGAACATATATTAAATATTTGAGCACGAACTATGTTTGCCTGACACCGTTCCAACAACAATCGCTCTTGTTACAGACCTGTAATTGGACAGTCGTTAAACAGTCAACAAAAATAACATCTGAAAACGTAAAGTTCTGATGTCAGAAATCCATAGTCTACAGTTGTGGAGGAGAGTGAGCAGCTCCCAGCCCAAAACACAAAGGGAGCTCTGAAAAGGCGCGCACACACACAGGTTCGTCATTATATCTTTGTGGGGACATTTGGTCCCCACAATGTAATATAAAATTAATGCACACACACCTGACCTGTCCATCTCACACATCCCACCCTAAAGCCATTCAGATGCGCCTGAGCTAATCACAGCCACGCCCCCATCACTTTGCCAGGTGCTCTGGTACAGCTTTCATTCGAAATGCCTGCACAGACCTGGCAGCTCATTAGCCGAGATGACATAACCACTATGGGCCAGTAGGAGGCGGACTAACCACGTGGAGCTGGATTCTGTGAATTTGCAGGAAGAAATGGAGCCAGCTGGGGGGATTCTGGGGAGACAGTGGGTTAAGTGAGACAGGTCTCGAATCCAGATCCTGCAGGGCACCGGGACTGTTCACTGGGCCAACTGCTGTGGCTCCATCCTCACCTCCAAATCTTCCTGCGTGGCTGAGTTTCCGATGCCACTGGACACCCCTGGCATGGCCTAGTTGTGCTCAGCAGCCACATTGGCAGTCGAACGACTGGCATCGACCCTTTTCAAGCTTCTGCCAACATGCTCCCAGTATCTATCTGTCCAGGGAACCTGAATTTTCTTTGGAATAGATGCTTTGGAATCATGTACTAAAATGACCTGTGGCTAAAAGGCTCTGTGTCACATGTTACAGTGGTCACATGATCCGGCATCGTCATGGACACCCATTACTTGTCAGCGCATACCAGTGGTATCTCGCGTGACGCTCTCTGCATCACCAAACAGATGGCACACCTGATACCTTAAATCCTCAGGGACATCAGACTGCTGTCATCTTTAACGCCGGCACCTTCTGTCTTCCCCATTTATTTGAAACACCACCAGGATCACACTCCAGCTGTCCAAAGAAGCATCTGCGGAAAAGTCGGGATGAACCGCACGGGCAAGCTTCATGCCGGGTTACCGATGAGCTTGGTGTGAACTCTTCATCCCAACCAATGTGATCCACACCACCAGCAGAAGGTGCAACGCCTAGTTTACAGGAGATTTTTCAGTCAGGGGAAAAGAGCGATGTTCTCGGTAGAACTCTCACATCTGTATTGAGGTCTTGAGCATGGCCGTTACTCCCCCCCCCCCTCAAAAAAAAAAAAATTCCTGGGCACTGAATAAGTAAGTAGTTAATTTATTTTTTACCTTTTCACCTTTCAAAAACAAATGTCAGAAAGTGCTTTGCATGAAGATGATAGACAGGCAGGCAGACACAGACAGATAAATAATGACCCCACACTCAGACCCCAGGCTCTGCCCTCAGTTGGTGTGTGTATACAGTATACATATGTGTGAGTCACAAAGGAGAGACGCATGCAATATGGAGAAGAATAATTCCAGTGTACTTCTACACAAGGCAAATAAAGTATCATTTCAAATGGGGTAGACATCTTGAAAAACATTAAAATAATGACAGCAACTCACTGTATTACACTCATGATAATATTACCTAAATGACTGTAGTAAATGCTTTTACTGTTAGACAACTAAAATATAAAAATAAAACAGATCTGCTGACCACAACTTCAGTCTGACAAAAATGCTAATAAATAAGACGGGATTTTCTCCTCATCTGCCCCAGGTCCAGTGACTCAGTGGCGTTTCAGCACCTGCCAGGCTACCACGGGGGGGCAGTACAACCCCCCGCAGACTTCATTAAACTGTCCTCCAACAGGTCATTAAAACAGCGGCACTGTAAAGCGGCACAAAAACACCAGAGCGGGGCCCAAAGAATCACTGCAAGTCGTCAGTGGGCAGGATAACGAGCCTCTCTGGGCCTGGATGGTGCCACACTTAGACAGACACACACACACACACACACACACAAAAAGGCACACAAACACGGACAGTGGCTCCACAGCCCCATAACACAGGCAGACAGACAGAAGTTTTTTTTTCGGTCAGGGAAGACAAAAGGAGAGGTCTGGAGTTTGGTCAGATTCATTCACAATATTCGCTTTATTAAATCCAGATGTACAAGAAAGAAAAGCAGAGGCACAGATCAGTGCTGGGTTCTGCAGAGGTTAAGGTTAGGCTTAGGGGTGAGATCTCAGTGCTCAGAAACTCAAAACCACTGGGAGATCAAGCGAATTACAGGCATACAGGACGCTAATCAGTTAATGTGCTTCTTCCAACGGTGTGGGTGTGTGCGTGTAAATGCTCTTAATGTCCAAGACGGGGAGGCGCTGCACACAGGAAATGCATGAAGCTCACCCCTCATTCCCCACAATACGCACGCACATCAGCATGTTTGTGCTTTCGCGTGTATATGCACCAGGTTATTTGTTTCAAGACATCGATACCAAAACAGCACGGCTCTCCATCAACAGAATAAACAAGCAACACACAACATCGTTACAGGAAAATCATCTGAGAACGTTCTAAACATATGCAGTGGTGTGGGCGCCGTGCTCCGCGTTGTCATGCTGAAGTTTGGCTGGTCATCCAAGACGTTGATGAGCCTCATCTGTCTGATGCCCGCAGTGACGTATCAAGTGTGAGTAACACGCCGCATGTCTGGCGGGCAGAGCGTGTCGATGGGCTGCTTTGCAATGCGGCTCAGGCGGTGACTGTGCGCTGCCCGGACAGGGTGACGACTGAGACGTTTTTAAACTCGGGACGTCTGAGTCTCCGCTGATCAGCTGCGCGTTTTCCCATCATACCCGCGGCTCCTGCGGCCTGGGGAGTGGCAGTATATAATCTCTACCCTCCTCCACCTAAGGCACAACAATGTCTCATAAACAGAGATAAGGACGAACAAAACAAAAAACAATAATCAGGCATCCTCTGTAGCACCTGAACTCCATCCTAAGTAGACAGGAGCAACACTGAACATGGTCGTGTCTTTCAGTGAGGGGAGCCACAACACACGTGTTCACCTAAGGGCAACAGTGCTGGCGGAGAGTGGATGCATCCACCTGCCTGACCTCTGCAACCTCATTCTGCATAGAAAGACAATTTAACGAGGATAATCATCCCAGCAGAGGTGGGTGGAGAGAATCGGGGATCAGCTACTCTGGATTAAAAAAAAAAAAGCCCAGTGGGAAATCAAGCCCTGAGATCAGCATCCTTGGAAACACTGAAAAGGAGATGGAGGGACTATCTTAAAAGAATTAGTGATGCTCCAAAGAACCTGGAGACCACGACCGGACGAGTCAGGGCAGCCGCCGCAGATCTCGTCATGGCCGGGGACGGCCGCGCTCCCCAGTCATTGGGTGAAGCTCTTCTTGATGGCCACGCCGGGGAAATGGGCGCTCAGCTCCTGGACGACGCGCGCCTCTATCTGCGAGCAGAAGGACACGTCGAGGAGCAGCAGGCTGGAGCAGGAGCGGAGCAGCTTCCACAGGGAAGCCGGGCTCACCATCCGTGTCCCTGCCGCACAGACACACAGCGGTCAGACCCCGCAGCACTGCCAACCCCCACAGTCACAGGGACGTTCACAGTGGAGCCCACTGACGCCGCCCGCTCTCAGCATCTCCAAGAAGCAAAGGAGCGGTCTATTCAAACCCCATGTGGACAGCAGTCAGTACTGGCAGGTAAGCACTAAGCAAGCGGACTGGAGGTAGCGGCATCTGCGACTGGAGGAAAGTGTAAAAACAGGCGCAAGAGCTTCAGATTCAACTTACTTGTCTGGCCAGAAATGTCACATTTAAATATTTCTTTTCAAGAAAAAAGGACATTTCCTACTATTCTTTTTGCTTTGTTATTATTCTTTTTCAAAAAGCATGCTGAAATCCACACGAATGCAACACATTTTCAGCTTCTGCTAAAACACTGGTCAATTTCACACTCAATTTTCTCAAAGAAGCTTACAAAAAACCTCAATAAACTAGGTATCAGAATAAAGCCTGAAGAAGAGGAGATTTGTAGCAAAATCCCACAAGCCCGTCGGGGAAATTAAAGTGAAGTCCCCGTGCCGACTCAAAAAGCATAAAATTAATGAATAAAATGTAAATGTTAATTTGGTATTAATATAAAATATTCTGGCTTATTAAATGAAACCTGGGTCAATTTTTAATTTTTGCCTGCTGGGACCTAATAGGATTCAAGGGTTATATTTATCACATGTAAGGTACACAAACCAACAAAGCCTGCAGTGAAATGCAAGGTGGTCGACTGTGCCATAAGAACAGTGACAGCAGTAAGATAAACACCAATCCCCCAGGAAGTGAAGGACGACTCACCCAGGATGTCGAGGTGCTGCAGGGCAGGACAGCCAGCAGCCAGCTCCTCGATGTCCGAATCGCAGATGGTTCGATTGGCGGTAAGGAAGAGCTTGCGCAGACGGGGCAACTGCCGGGCTAGGTTCTGGAAGCAGCCGGAGCTGCTCTGCAGAGTGGAGCACCAGCCCAGGTCGAGCTCCTCCAGCAGCCGGCAGCCGGACACCAGGTCCGCCAGGCCGCGCTCAGTCAGGTTCTTACAGCGCCACAGGTCCAGCGAGAGCAGTGAGCGGCAGCGCGTGCTCAGCAGGCTGGCCACCGCGTCGTAGTCCTCGATCTGCGGGCAGCAGCACAGGCAGGCTTCAACTTCAGTGGGGCCACGTCAGCATACTCAAAGCGGGGGGGGGGGGGGGTACTCACCCTTAAACAACTCCCCAGGTTAAGGTGTTTCAGCTCAGTGCAGAAGGTGAGGATGTTCAATATGGCCGTTTGCTGCAGTCAAGAACAAAACAAGTGGTTACACACAGAAATCAGCCTGATGGACTATACAAATATAATATTAAGAACATAAGAACTATACAAACGAGAGGAGGCCATTCGGCCCATCAAGCTCGCTTGGGAGGAACTTAACTCAGAGTTGTTAAAATCTTATCTAGCTCTGATTTAAAGGAACCCACGGATTCTGCTTACACTACGTTATCAGGAAGACTATTCCATACTCTGACTAGACGTTGTGTAAAGAAGTGCTTCCTTAAATCCAGTTTGAAGTGTTCTCCCGCTAATTTCCACCTATGGCCACGAGTTCTTGT
>JAODUD010000134.1:12991893-13003088 GCA_026784285.1 Stomatorhinus walkeri
TGTTCTGTGGAATGATGAATCACACTTTTCTGTCTGGCAGTCTGATGGATGAGTCTGGGTTTCGTAGATGTCAGGAACGTTGTATTTGAGTATCGTGTGAATGATTTTCTAACCTTGGGACCAAGGACGTGAACAGTCGTCCGGCACCATCTAGTGGCCAAGTGTTTGAACTGCATTTCTAAACCATTTTGAAGAAAAAACACAGATTGAGAATCTGCTGCACTTAAATTAGCTTCTTTCGGGACAAGAAAATTAGTTGAGAAGCTATGTTTATAAATAAAGTCATAATAATGTTATAAAAATAAAATGAGGTTACAAGCTATCATGGCAACCTTCTGTTTAGCCTATTCTATAATAAATCCATGTAGGCTACCCTGAAATAAAGTCTGTACAATGGAAAGTGTGTTTTCACTAGTGTGTTGCACCATCTCTGAGCTGCAGGTTCACACTTGCTATGAGATGTGGATGGTAAACAGAAGCTGTTGCAAAGTCACCTGACCTTTGAGGAGCTGTTCCGGTCGGGTGCCCGGCAGCGCCCACATGGCCTGGGCCAGATGTCCAAAGACTGTGGCATCCACTGAGGACAGCTTTGGCCCCATGAAGTATTTCTTATCACCTACAGCAAAAACCACATCCAGCAGGATCACCCAAAAAAATCAGGGGTCAACATGACCCCTCCCCCTATATCACACCCCTGAACATGACCCCTCCCCTTATGCCACTCCCCTGAACATGACCCCTCCCCTTATGCCACACCGCTCATCCCACAATACCTTTTCCCGTGTCACCTGACTGGTGGCTCCCTCCCACCCATGCCAACATGCCCCCAGGACCCAGACAAATGCCCACATCAGACACGCCTCACATCAGCCACGCCCCCAATCCCTCGGCCACACCCCCAGCAATACCTAACAAGGTGGCCAGCGCGCGCATGTCCTTCTCCATCAGGGTGTACACTTCCTCTCTGGAGAAGCGGCCGATCCCGTGGCCGTACATCTCCCGCTTCACGATGCCGCGGTTCACCTGACTCAGGATCCACTTCAGGATGGGGCTCAGCGGCCCGCTCACGGCCAGCATCTTCCGGGTGGTGTCCAGGTTCTCCACCCACTGACAGTAGGCCATGGTCCTGGCACAACACAGATGACATGTCATGTAACCTGATGCGTATCCATGCCCCCGTGGCCAGCAGCTACACGGACGGAGCCCAGTCTGTTGCTGACCAGTAGAAGTGTTCCTCCACCATCCTGGTGATGGAGTGGGAGACGGCCCTCTCCTCAGGGTTCAGGTTCTTATTCAAGTCTACGTCCAGCTTCTCCACCAGGAAGTCTATGATGAACTCCATGCCGGATACCTCCTCCTGGTTGTACTCGATCCACGGCATTTTGCCTTGCGGAGAGAGCTTCCCGTCGAAGTAATTCTGCAGGGAGGGGAGGTCGCCTTAGTCTCTCGGCGGAGAAAAGGATAGACGACCTAACCTCAGGGCGCAAACGAGCGCCGAGGACAGTGACGCCCGCCGGCCCACCTGGTAAGGCACGCCGCCCATTCGCAGGTAGGTCTCCAGCCTCAGGCAGAAGGGCGACAGGCTGGGAATGCAGCCCGCGGGCCTGGCAAACTGGTGCAGGATGAGGGTATCTGTGGAGTCCATTTCCTGCTCCTTCCTACACGCAGAATACACAGCATGAGAAACCTCATAATCACATCAACATAAAGGATCTGCTAATGCGGAGGTGTAGGAACCAGGGGGGACATGTACCCCACCCCCAATATTTAATTTGGCTTCATTTGTCCCTTCAAAAATATGGACCTTTGCATGAAAACCGTCAAGCCACATCCCCCAATATCCTCTTATACATCTGACATCATATACAAATCCTTATTTATTTCCACCTTTTCGTATAAACAATGACTGCTTGAGATGTCTCCTTTCCAAATGGACATCCATGTAGTATTTCATGACTATAAAGTGACTGCCATTGTACATTTGACTGTGGACAATTGACTGTGTGAAGTAGCTATTACTGCCCAGCAAACGTTTTTTATCGACGTCAGTAGACAGCGGGCCATTAGATTCTAACAGCGGTAATTTCTTCAGCGTAATAAATATATGGGTGGCTATCTCTCCATCTTTTATTGCTCTAAAAGAATTCACCTGTATGTCTTCCTCAATTTTCAAGAAAGTGGTATTATTCAGAATAGAACTCCATGGAAATACACACGTTCGTGTCGGATAAAAGTGTGTTGGAGCATCTTGCAGGTCCTGCGGCTTCTCGGGGTGTCATAGCATCATTTGCTGATTACGGTGTACACAGTGTACACGCTGCTTTCAGTGCGACACGTAGCGTTTTATAGCTCCTGACCACGTGAGGCTGCACACACCCACGTGACGCCCCCGCCCCCCGAAATACATCGAAAACAAACGGGAAATTAAAATATTATACACTTTATGCGGCGGCAGCAATTTAATGTACATGCCTCAGTCCTCTATAGTCCAATAAGCTATAAAGGCTGCTCTTTTCATACGGCGGACGCATCATCTTAATTACCGCTGAGGTGTTTACATGTATTTGTTATCTGCACATGCATAAATGCACCCCGAAAGGCACGCAGATGATCCCGCAAAAGAAGACGAATGCCTAAAAAAGCCAACTGCTTCTAAAATAAAAGCCAACAATCAAAGTCAATACGATGCGTAACCGGCGGATCAGACAGCCTGTATTGTCATTCATCATTCGGGGCAGATCCGCCTGCACACATCAGCGCCGCTTGCGAGACTCAGGCATCGGTGTCATGTTCGGTACCTGGCGACCAGCAGCTCGTGTAGGATGTAGACAGCGGCTGCCACTAGGGCTCCCCCGGTCAGGTAGAGCGTCCTCTTCCACCAGGTGTCGGACCCCAGCCCAGACATAACCCCGCCGTCGTCCTGCAGATGGAAGGCCACGACGTACCCGTACAGCGAGTAGCGATCATCGGAGCCGCAAAGCCCGAGCGAGAAACTCCGATTGCGGCCCAGATCGACCACGCACGACCGGGAGGAGGCGAAACCACGCCACCACAGCATCCTGTCCCCGGCCGCATCCGTCCGGTTACATCGGCGTTAAGGCGAGAGGCGGTCCGAAGGCCGGTCCGCAGCTTGGTCCGCCCGCTGGTCCTCTGATCGCTGCGCTCCGCATCCAGCATCTCCTGCTTTCCCTGCTCCACTAGGGGTGCAGCTGTCGTCAGCGGGACTGCAGCGCAACCACCTCTTATTATAGCCGCATTTTCCCCCCCGGATAATCTAAACGTATTACCGACATTCCAGACTGTACCGAACCGTATTTACTCCTGTCTGCGTTTAATTCCAAAATAACCCCCTAAACTAGTTCACGTCCGCGTCCAGTTCAGCTGAAGGTGAGGCTAGTTAAAACGGACTATCCTTCCTGATGCCCTTCTAAACCCACGTGTATTTCATCACATCTGTTTTTTCCCTATCAAATGGTACATCTTGTCCAAAATCTGCAGAACATCAACAATGGTATATTTGAACAATTATGTCCACTGATCCATTAATTAAATCATAGCTTAATTTACATGGCCAAAAAAATGCATTCACATAGGCCTTAAATCAGTCCTTTCCGTAGACAGAGAGCCAGTTCGGTCTCTTGTTCCTGCTCATCTATCAATATCTGGCCGTAATCGTCCCTGGATCTGTTGTGCGGCTGTTTTGGGTGAGATTAGTGCACAGACGCTCCTCGAGGTTACGTTCCGATGAACCTATACTAGGTCGAAAATATCGGAAGTCGAATATGAACGCGTTACGATGTGACACTTGGGCGTTTAGTAGAGAGAATGGGACTGGGAAATTTTGGTTTAATAGGCAAAGGGAGGGGGGCACGCACCGTACGCTTCTAAACACTAGGAGATGCTTACGCTTGCGATCGCTAGGGACTGGAAGCGTGGCTGGCTGGATGCTGCCGTCGCTCGTCATCAGTAGAACATATCGCAGCCCGGGAACAGGTCAAAGCTCAAAACGACTGCCGAATCCGAATGTCCATCGCTATCGCACTATCATCGAAATATCAGGAGCATCTGTGTTTAACAGTTCTCTTTAAAACGAGTAGAACACAGACGTGGAATTGATCAGAATTTTATTCAAACTGTAATCCGTGACTTTTATCCTACATCAGAACAATAATAAGTCCTATTTTATATAAACATATAGTCACACTGAAATCTGAAAGCGTGCCTCTCACTTTACTACAGACGTACTTAGTGACCAGCTCGACACACTGCTGTCTGCGGTCTGGGGACCTCCTTCACCTACCCTAACCCCACCCCCAGGTGACATCACACCACAACAACACTCTGGGTCTCCGGACCTCGTTTGGAAACGAGGCAGACGGGACCCGCTGCTTCGATCCGCCGTCGGAATCCGCGATGCGCTCAGCTCTCCCGGTCCACCGCACCTCCATCGTGGGCTAGCCGCTGCTCCGCCCCGTGGGTGGGGCCGGGTGGCCGTTCCTCCTTCCCCTTCACGGCGCAGAGAGCGTAGTTAAGGGCGGTGCTCTCCACCCAGCCCCAGGCTCCCGACAGCGGGTTGAACAGCATGCCTTGGATGGACTCCACGCAGAAGCCACCTGGGGAAGACCACACTTCAAAACAACATCCGGACAAAATGAAACGGAACATGCCAGTGATTGACATGCTTAAAAACGACGCCGCCATGATCATTCTGTCATGCCACAACCCTGGCGGGTGCAGGATGTTTCCGAAGTAGCAGACTCACATAGAGCACAAATAAACATTATGGTGAATGTCGGAGTCATTTTAATAAATGAGATGACAGACCTTTTAAAAAGAAAGTTACTCTCCATTAACAGCCAATATTGGTTTAATACAGGGGTCTCAAACTGCAGTCCTGGGGGACCGGAGCCCTGTGTAGCTTAGTTCTTTCCCTCTTCCACCACAAATGATTCAGCTTAAGAGCTGTGTGGTGATTAGCACAAGGGGTTGAATCAGATGCGTTAAATGAGGGTGAACCAAAAACTGTGTAAGGCTCCGGCCCCCCAGGACTGCAGTTTGAGACTCTTGGTTTAATACTAAGAGGCTCAGGCATGGAAGCCAGGAAAATGAAACATTCGTGATTATACGCTAAGAAAACACATATTCCACAGTAAACACTCACCATCAACAGAAACACAAGCCTTTATACCATTTAAAGATACATGCCGTGCAGTGAAAAGCATGTCTGTAACTGCATAGTTAGTCCTGCTGACCAACCCCACGGAGTCACATTCGTGTCAGCCAATCACGGACAGTGGGTGGGATAAGAACAGGAAAAAAAAAAAGTTCACCTGGAGGACCCTGCACAGGCTTGTGTGCCAAGACTGATCGTCACAGCCACCTTAAGGGACAGGGAGACTTACTGGACTCCAGCATCCTCTCCAGGTCCACGGGGCTGATGAACCTCTCCCAGGTATGGGTGCCAGGGGGGACGATGTGGAGCAGGTGCTCAGCTACCACGATGCCCAGCGCGTATGACAGTTTGGTCTTGTTGATGGTGGTGATGAAAAGCAAACCCCCAGGCTGCCAAAAAAAAAAAAAAAGTGCTCACAGTTCAACGACGGCCAAATCTCAGCCGGCACAGACGCCAATATCTGACTGGACAGAGAGAGGCAGTTAGAGAGCGGCGGCAAATGACATCATCAGAAACAAACCGCGAACTGCATCAGCAACCTGACTGTTGGAGCTAGTAAGAGAGAGATTTCCCCACACAGACTGGACACCATCAACTCACTTAGTGACCATGGTTTTAAGACACTAGATGTATGCATGCAGGCCGCCGCACCGCTCTGGCTCACCTTCAGCACCTGGTGGCAGCACTGTATGAACACGTCCACGTCCAGCAGGTGCTCCACCAGCTCGGATGCCACTATGGCATCAAACGCCTCTGTCTCTTCGCTGGACAGCTCTTCTATGGTACAAGCCCGGTACCGGAGCCGCTCCCGCAGGGTCGGGTCAGACGAGCTGTGGAGCTCCGCAATCCGCACGTTGTCCTCCACCGGGTCCACGCCCATAACAGCGGCACCCAATCTAGCCAGGGGCTGGGGTGGGAATCGCAAGGAAGATTAACCACTAAATAACCTGTGACAATAGTGCCACCTTCTGGTGGGAGGCCAAAAACGTGACACTGTAAAGCAAGCCTAATGGATGTAGGAGCCCTTCGAGAGTTCATGGGTATTTTATGCACAAATCACGCTCCCACTATGCAGGCTGTCGATGCTGCCAGAGATGCCCTGTTTGTCTGGTTTCACCTCAGCGCCCTAATACACCCACAAAAACACCGGCTGTACCTCGCTCAGCAGGCCTCCTCCGCAGCCGACATCCAGTATCCTCATCCCGGACAGGAGCCTCCCTCCTTGCAGGCCCTTCTGGATCTTCAGCAGATTGTCCCTGCAGACAGAGGTATCCAGAGAAAGGGTCGGGCCACTCTTGCTATTCCTCATCCTGTTTAATGTAGCTACCACCCCAGCCTCCAGAATAACCCACCCCAGCTTCCATAAATTCAGCCACAAACAGAATAGGAGTGGGGGGGGGGGGCAGTCTGTAGCTCACTGGGTTAGGACACTGTCTGTGATCAGAAGGTTGTTGGTTCAAATCCCAGAGCTGGCAGGGTAGAGTCACTGCCTGGGTCTGTTCAACCCCAACTGTATTAGGGACTAGCTGGCCATGACTTGTTAATTCTCTCCCTTTGAATAAGAGATACGATGGAATATGGGGGGGGAGAACACCTCTACATCTCACTGGGCAGACCTGGAGGGTCACTGGATCAGGTACAGACACAGAACTGAGATTCATGTTAAAAACAGAGTGAAAAGGCCTGACGGTGAAGCCAGATAATGCCCATGCTCACCTGATGAAGGGCACCCGGAGGCTGTTCATAGAGTGAAGAGCCACAAAAGCACCCCGCTCATCCCACCACCTGCTGGACAGAGCCTGAAATTTCTTGGTCTCGCTGGGGTCCAGAGTAGTCCGTGATGATGACCCAGCACTGTAGTGGTGAACACTGCGGGGGCAGAGGGCACATTTACATCTATGTAACTGTTTAATTATCATGGAAATGGTCTGCAAACTACTGCGATGCTTCTGATCCAGCTAATTATAGGTTTTTAATGGAATGAGAGATTTGCCGTAAGATTTTTTGCGTGAACGTGAGTTTAATATCACATGCGTGAAAGTTAGCAACCTTGTAGCGATGAAAATTCAGAATATCAGTTAATATTATATGGCTGCGTTACCAAACTGAATTCCGTTAATTACACAGTTTGTTCATTTATTTATTTACTCATCTTCTTATCGGGAAGGTTAGTGACAGTCAGTCCCCACCTACTAACGGAGCTCACGGTGCCCCCAGCTGTGCGCACCGGTCCATGACATCTTGATCCGTCGGGTTGGGGACCGTGTACACGGCATGCACACGCAGGGCCTCCCGGAAAAATCGCTCCTAGGACCGACCGGCGTTGGAGCCCCAGACCCAGGGGCTGACGGAAAGCGGAGCTTCCCAGCGCTTTACGGAGCATAGCAGCGGTGTGACCCGCGACAGGACGAACCGGGCGGAAACACGAACCCGGGCGCATTAAAGTTCCTACATCGAGCGTCATTATAAAGTCAGTACTATCGGTCACTCCTATCAGCAAAGAGGTTTTTGGAACCCTTTAGGTCAGCTGTTCAAACCCAGGTGACTCCAGTTAATCTGTCCTCTAATTAGTAATGTTACAGTAAAAACCTGCATACAGCTCTTCCTGAGTAAGACTGTCCACCCCCGTTCATAGTGGTTCCATTTCCATTTAAGACCAGCAGAAAGGCAGGTAGAGCTACCATGATATACATGCACCATAGCTTTCTTCCCATTTGCCCAGAGTATCACAGCATAAAAAAATAAAAATCTCACACACCCTGCTGATCCTCAGTCCTCTACATTAGTGCTTCACTAGATGGGAACCATTTTCCTTGCGTCACAGACTATGTAGTTTTAAGAAAAAAAGTTTTATTTTTTATATGGTTTTTGTAGCTGACAAATGCTAAACGTCATCACAAAAATATTTTTTTTACTGCCAGCACCCCCCACCCCCACCCCAATTTTTGCCAAAATAAACAAATGCATAATAAAAAAAAAAAACTCAGGTTGTGATTGATAATGTGGATACAGGCTAACCAGTTGACTTCCACTGAAATTTCATCCTATCCTCATCTGTGTTGCATGGATTGTGTCAAACATACAAGAAAAACCAAGCAAGGCCACCATTTAGACCGATATTTTATTAGAAGTTGTACAGATTTTACAGTGTATCACAGCATGTGCCGACAGCCCACATTCACCTTAAAAATCACGTTTCTTTTCCTTAAAAAAAAAAAAACCTAACTACCTAACAGGTAGGAAGGGCTGCCAGGCCTCTAGGGGAAGCTGGGGAGTATTTTCAAATGCTTCAGAACAAAAAGGGACAGTCACAACAGCCAAACCAACAATCATTCGCTTTATTGGACAATTTACAGTGTGATTTTTTTTTTTTCCTTTTGTGATAAAACGTTACAACTTGGATGCTCTACTGACTAAGTCCTCAGATGTGATCAGGCTTTAGAGGGAGTGTTGCACTGCAGACAGGAATTAAAAATGAGATATTTACAGGGGTGGGGGGGGGGTCACGGGAGAGTCACCTACACTGTTGCCTCTATAATGAGACAAGCCTTTAAAACTCATGGAATTTTAAAATAAGTACACATATCAGGATCCTCAGCGCCAGCGACGGGCAGGAGAGTTTGACCTGCAAGAGAGGTGGAGGGACAAGTTGTCAGGACGACGCTTCCACCAGCCAATCAGCATAAGCAGTCACTGACATACAGCCCCGAGACCATCCCCTCCCTCCAGCCAAAAATGCCCCCACACCACATGACACAGCGGAACAGTCACCCACAGGTTGCAAGGGCAGAATCCTGCGGAAGGAGACGGGTTGACATGCACACTGTCTTTTCAGGCAGATTACGCTGTGCCCTCTCTTCGCGCAATAAAATACCAATCGCCTAGCGAGGTAGCGTGCAAAGGGACAGCGCCTCTTGTGGCGAGGCCTGAGCGGCGCGTCAGGGAGGGCACAGTCAGCTGGCACGATCATAGTAACCGACATGGCTTTACCCCATTAACAGTAAGCAAACGTATGCGGGATTTTACAGCACAACAACGTGAACATGGACAGTGAAAAGGAGTAAGTAAAGAACTGAATACTACCTTGATGGCGACTTAGACTTGTGTTTGTGGCTCGCCTTCTTACCAGACTTGTGCGACTTTTCCGCTGAGCGTGAGCGACTGCGTTTGCACTTTTTAGATTTCTTTTCCTTGCTAACCTCAGGAGAGGGCGACCTGCTCCTGCTGGACTCAGAGTCTGAGAACTTCCTGCCGCTTTTGCTGGAGCCCTTCTTGCCGCTCTTGTCGGAGCGCGGGGGCCTGCCGGAGGCCTCACTGTGGGAGTCCGTGTGCTCGCCCTCCCTCCTCCGCTTAGCCCTGCCGTTGCTCCCCTCCTGCACTACGCTCTCCTTCTCCTTCGCCCTCTGCTTGGACCTCTCTTTCTTATCTACATCCTTCTCCTTTTTCTTTTTGTCCTTCTCTCCGCTCCGGCTCCTCTCCCTCCTCTTGTCCCTGTCTTTGCTCGACTCTTTCTGCTTGCGCCGGCTGCGACTTCGGCTGCGTCTGCGCTCCCGGCTCTGCCGCCTGTCCTCGCTGCGACTGCGGCTGCCTTTCGCCCTCTCCCTGGACCTGCTCTTGCGCCCCCTGCTGGGCCTCCTCTCCCGGGAGCGGCTGCGGTTCCCCCGGCGGCCGGAGCGCTCGACGCTGCGGTTTCTACTGCCCCGCCTCCTCTCCCGGCCCTTTTCCCGTTCGCTGGGGCGTCTGCGCGGACTGCGGCTGCGCGGCCGCGTCCGGCGGGAGGGCGAGGGGCTGCGCCGCCTCTTCCTCCTTGGGGAGGAGGAGCGGGATGAACTGCGAGAGGAAGAGGAGGAGGAGGAGGAGGAAGAGGAACGGCTGCTGGAGCTGCTGGAGCTGGAGCGCGAGGTGCTGCTGTGAGCGTCGCTGGGGGAGGCGCTGCCGCTCGCCCCGCCACGCCCCGCCTGCTCCCTCACTGGCCCCGCCCGCCTGACCTCACTAGACTCCTGCTCAGGACGGGCCTTGCGTCTCTCCGCCTCCCTGACAGGCTCCACCTCCCTGACTGCTGCTCTATCTAAGCTCTCCGACTGCGTCTGCTCTCGGCCCACTCTATCCCGCGCTGGGTCATCTGGGGGGGGTGGGGGGGTGTAACAGAGATAATCATTAATGCCCAACCCTGTAGACACTGTCACATAACATTTACTAGACTAAAATATCCGTGGTCTGTCTGCGACACGATTGTACTCATCTTTCAGGTAGAGTAAGGAATTTCCAGTGAGGAGCAGCAACCTTAAAACACTAGTAAGACACTCCATTCCCGTTCAGCGGCTGTTCTTTTTTACACCGCATACCACAATTATGATCGCCAATGAAATACAAAATCCCACCACCAACCACTAGAGGGCGCTTGCGTACCATAGTTTGAGAACCACCGCTATACTACAACAAGGCACTCCTACTTTATCTGTACAGATACTGCAAAGACGCACCTGGGGCAAGCGGCCCCTCAGTGGCTCGCCTCTCCTCTTGCTGCTGCAGCGCCTTCTCCTGGCGCCGAAAGGCATCCTGCTTCTGACGGATGCGGTGCCGTAACTCCTCCTCGTCCGTGTCGGAGGAGTCGGAAGCCTTGGTGCTGTGCTCGCCGTCGCTCTCGTCCGAGCCGTACTCACCCAGACCCCCTGCGGCAACAAAGGCCACGCCCTTTATAGCGGGCAGAGCCAGGATACAGTCTCTTACTCCCTCTCTAACACACTCTCTCTGTTTCAGTCACTCACACACACACACACACACACACACACACACACACACACACACACACTCACGCACGCACGCACCCCTCTCTGAGGCCCTGTCTACTGGTGGCTGAGCTCACTGAGACAGCATGCGCAGGGATGTCTGAACACAAACGTCTACTGAGCTCTGCATCCAACATTGCGCTGTGATATCTCGGCCTGTCTCATTATCGTCTGTGCCATTCTACTGCTGCATGTCAAACATCGCCCATCGCCGTGCCCCGATCCAACCAAAC
>JAODUD010000134.1:13017697-13056865 GCA_026784285.1 Stomatorhinus walkeri
GGGTGTTTGGGGCACCTCACGGACCACACCCCCCACCCCCATTCAGCCTAAACGCAGCATCAACATGCTGACAGCTCTGGCCACAGGTTCCACAGCACAGCATGTGCACGAGGGGGATGGAACAAAGACCCATGTGATGCCGGCCCACACAGCACACAGAGCCGCACTGGCACCCAGTGCCCCAGTATCACCGCTCACATACAAGTCGCTGGCCAGGAATATAAAAGGCTATTTTTAAAGCTTGAAATTAAATGGGCAGCCTCTGTAAAGGCCAGCAGAATCACCTCGTCAGGAAGCAACCTAATAATCATAATGAGCATAATTATCATAATTATCGATCATAATGGCGGCAGCGCACTGGTCAGGGAGATGGCTGGATGGGACAGTGCCTTTAACCAAGAAAGGAAATCCACGGGGAAATTTAAGGCATATTACCCAACAAAGACTAATGGCTCCTTAACAACTACGCCACCTGCAGGTCAGCAGCAGCACAGAAATAAAGCTTGTTAACAGACTGCAGGAGAATTAGATGGAGGATAGTTCAGACCAAGGAGATGCGACACTGACTAAACAGGGCCCCCGTCACCCCCATGTCACATGGGTCAAATACAGTTTGGCAAAAACAGCAGTAAAAACAGCATCCTAAGTGCCCTGCGGGGCGGGGGAGGCCGGAGTTACTGGGAAGGGGGGGGGACTGGAACAGTCACAGGAAATCAAGGTTACAGACGTCTCTCAAAAGCCTGCCGCAGCTACCGCTGATGGAGTCACAGCTCCCACCTACTCGAGAGAGCGCAATATCGCAGACCTTACTATCTGGCAGCAAGACAACTCTCTTTTTTTTTTGTTCCCTTTTAAAATTCAATTAACACAATACAATGTGTTTGTTTTGCCTCTGGTACGCAAACAACTGCCTCCATCCTGCCGTGTGTGGCGGTTCCACCAGGGGAAAGGCATAATTATAAGGAAGAGAGTGGATGAAAAATCAATACTGCACAATAACTGCCAAAATAGCCGAGCGCCAGCCACTGATGTCTATTCAGGGAAACATTTTAATTTCCTCGACAAAGAATCCCAGCTGTGTGCTGAGCCCATACAAACCTGCACATCTCGCTGAGGTCAAGTCTCCCTCCTCCAGGACCCAGGTCCTCCAGCTGAAGGCCTTGTTGACAAGAGCCTAGTTAATAGATTTTCTTTCTTCTCTAAGCCGTTGTTGTATAAAACTATAATGGCTTCTAAATTCTTGCTGGGGTTCTTTTGTTCAGGGGGTACACGGAAAGAGGAGGTAGTACAATCCTTTCCGTGGCGCTGGCCTTCAGCAGAAATGCAATTTCACCAGCTCGCTCCACAAGCCGGCACGCAGCGGCGTCGACAATGGCCGTCGAGTCGTCAGGCCACGAAAAGGTCGGCGGGTCATTTAAGGACCGCGGGGGGCACCATACCAGGGTCTCCTACGCACCACTCCATGCCCCGCTACCCTGAAATTGTGACATGCGGGGGTGGCATGGAGGCGCAGGATGGGGGGGGGGGGGGCACACAGCAGGAGCACTCCTCTGTACACATGGCCGTGAGACATACTTACAGCACGGGGAGGAGAGCGAGCGGAAGGGGAATCGTCCAAGTTCCCGGCTTCATGGAGGAAACTTTGAATACGACCAGGTACAGAGACCTCTGACACGTTTCAACAACAGGAAAAGCATCACTGCTGCTTAGGGGTGAGTCCAAACCAGGCTTGGGCCTAATATTATGCCAATGTGTTATACCCCATCCAGCAAATTGTACTGGCAAGTTTTCAGAAGACTGGAATAGCATTAAAATACCATACACTGTGGTACAATGTATGGGGGAGTGAAAAATTTTATAAATAAAAAACTTGAAGATGCCATGAGGCAGATCAACACTGGCCACCACACCAAAGGTCTGCATGTCATGCAGTTAGTCTAGGGTGCTGTTAACCCCGCACTGCATTCTGGGAAGTCTTCCCAGAGGCGCACCACTTCCTCCACAGGCCGCCTGTTCCATAAGGAACGCCTGGGCTAAAATCTGGCTCCCAGCCAGCTACTCCGTGTGCCGTGACCCCGAGCGAGCCCCCGGGGCCCGCGCCGCACGCAGCAGACGGGGCACCCTGGGGAGGGGGGGCAGGCATGACAGCGGGTCGGACACGCGCAGCTGCTGCGGCTCCCGCAGCTCCACCGCAGCCGGGGCAGCAGACGGAGCTGCTGACGGCACCGACGGGAGCGGCCGGGTGGCAGAACTGCAGCTGGGGCAGAGAGAGCAGAATGGGGGAAGGGGGAGCGGCCTCCGGAACTGCAGAGACAGGCCGGCGGCGTGCGATCATGGGACCGCGCTGGACATGCTACACGGGAAGCCCACGTGACGTGGCCTGCAGGCGTGGGGGATGGGCGCACTAAAGGTTTAGGCTCCCTGCGAGTCACCCACAGCCTCCGAGGACATCAAGGGGACACCTTCTCCTCCAGAGGACAGCTTGGTATGCCTCTAATGTGCCACAGCTGTAGGAGCAGCCGGCACACCCCTGGCCCAGAGCCATGTGCTCCAGTGTCAGCTACACACTGAACCGTGCTTCTTATCACCTGGACCCTAGGTGGTTTAAACTCCAGGTACTGTTCAATAAGCTCATATACAGTGATGCATGCTGGGATATCCTGAACTAAGGTATCCAACTCAACCTCTCTGTTCAAAAGTAGATACAGTATCATCAAAAGCCAACGTCCAGCTTCCATCGTCACCAGCCATGTGCTCCGTAAGTAGGTACTAATCCCTGAGCATCACAAGAGGGCCGTACACAGAGCGATCGATTGCCAGCTCCACCACGCAGGACACATCATCAGCCACCAGGAGGCGCCACAGGATATCAGGAGGTCGTGCTGACAAAGCCTGCCCTCTAGAGGCACAGAGAGGTATAATGAATCAGCTCTTGGTATGGATGGAGTGGGCGTCATCATACACTTACCTGAGGCTGCCTTCACAGAATGCTTCTGCAGGAAGTCCAGTGTTTGGGCTAGGACCTTCTTGTTGCAGTGTGTGGACAGCTCCTCATCACACTCCAAACACCTGCGGGACACAATGGAGGCAGAGGGTATGTGAAACGGCCCTGATGAGACGCCGCCATGGCTGCGGGACCCCAACTCGCTTACTTATCCCCGTTAGCTATTAGGGCCCAGCTGGAAACAGTGGCGACCATCTTATCATGGGATGCTTTGGACAAAAGATAAAGAGAATAGGATAATAATCAATTAAGGCGACCATGAGCATGCAGCACATGGTCGCCTTAATTGATTATTATCCTATTCTCTTTATCTTTGTGTATACACTTTGTGTATGTGTGTGTGTATGTATGTATGTATGCGTGTGTCTGTATGCGTGTGTGTTTCCAACCACCACACACCAAAAGCATCCTGTTAGGTGTCTCTGCCCTCAGTGCTGTCTGACAGAGAGAAGAAGCTACTGGAAGACCCACTAAGTTGGATTGGTCCACAAGAGGATGGCTATCAGGATCAGCAGGATATAACAAGAGGCCCCAAAGTGCAGGGGATGAGCCTCCATGAAGAGGGCAAGGAGACTTCTGATTGGAAGATGACCTCATCACCTCATTGGTCAGGCAGAGTGGGGGAGGAGTCAGAGGAACATATAAATGAACAGAAACTGCTCATTGGTCCGAAGGAAGCAGCACAGGTATACTCTTTGCCCATGTCCACAGCAAACTACGGCCATCTGAGAAGGCCCACAGTGTCAGTTTGCTATAGTTATTCAAATTCTGAGTGATGAAACTGAAATTCAGGAAAAAACTCAAAAGAAACCAGAACCGAAAGCAGCCAAACAAAGTATCACTAAGGAGCCCACATGCGGCGAGCACTACCAAGGGTCACCTTAGATTAACACGTCACAGTACCGATACAGAACCACGCAAACATAAAAATCACGTTAACCTAACACTGTTTGCCCTGTTATATATGGTGTATGTGATATAACACATCATTTTTAAATGTATATCCCACTTGTGGATATAAGAGAAGGGATTCTGGGTAAATATCCCCTCTTGAGAGTTAAACTACGAATCTTCAGTTTACAAGTGCTTGACCTTTACCACTATGCCACCTACTGGCCCATTACAGAACTGTAGCATTTGAGGCAGCCATGTCACATTTGCGTGGACTCTGGGTCGAGTGGCGGTCCTCACCACGCCTTCCACGTGCTGAGGCTGACGGAGATGCAGTGACATTCTGAACGCAGCGCCACCTGGTGCCGGGCTGAGTGCTGAACTTCTGACTGGTTGCAGCCCTGCAGGAGATGACATGGTGCCACAGTATGACCATTTTGTTCCCCCATTTCAGCCAATGGTGGCAGCCCAACTTAGAGAGGGCCGACTACCTCACCTGGTAGCCACACCTGAGACACAGGAGGACATCCCCGGCGGGCTCGCCCTCGATCACGGTCCTCTCTCTCAGGCAGTCTGTACACACTGACCACAAGTTCTGTGCGACTGCCTTCTTCACTGAACTCAGGTCCACCGCCTTGCTGACATGCTGACACGTCAGTCCTAGGGGAACAACGATCAGTGAGACATGAAACCAGCCAGCCGCCCCATGAACAGTGGCATAAACTAGATCATCATGTGGTTATGCCCACTCTGGTTACTCAGTTTCATGATGCAGAGGATGGAAGCTGCTTTCCATGTGAACCTTCTTCAGAAAAACAGTCAGGATCCACTCTGCCAACTCGGAAATTAAGACTGCCTAAATTCACTATGCGCAAAGTACAGCTCCAAGCGTGATCGTCCCTGATTAACTGTATGTTTCCCCATCCGTCCCAAATGCATACGGCTTACACCCTTACCGC
The DNA here is from genome assembly GCA_026784285.1 of Stomatorhinus walkeri. Taxonomy (NCBI): domain Eukaryota; kingdom Metazoa; phylum Chordata; class Actinopteri; order Osteoglossiformes; family Mormyridae; genus Stomatorhinus; species Stomatorhinus walkeri. The sequence continues at coordinate 13,022,552 of JAODUD010000134.1, forward strand.
TGATCTCGTCCGAGGACTCCTCATCGCGAGTTTTTTTCGGCCGGCTGGTCCGCTTCGTCATGTCAGCGGGTTTTAAGGAGAATGGATCTTTGAGCCTCATGGGTGCCTGCGGAAGGGAAACTAAACCTCATTGCCCGGGAGAGGCTGAAACGCCGCACCCAAACGGCCGTCCCAGGTAAACTAATGAAGGTATATTCCACAGCTACTACTGTAACCAAAATTAACTCGCTTCCTCTTTTCATATAAAATGTGTCCATTACTCAACGGCTCGTAAAGATGTATTTATTTAGATACACATTGTATTCGCATTGTCAATGGAGCCGACATTCCAGCGCGAGGAAAAACCAGTTACTAAGAATACAGCACAGATGTATAGGTATTTCTTTTAAAATGTAGTTTTGTTTTTGCCCATTTTAAATCTGGATAAAAATAAAATAAAAACGGAAATATTTATAGCCTAAATGACTGTGTTCAGGAAATCGAACTCTTCTGCTGAAAACCTGGGAGGTTTAGAAACCCTCCCCGTGGCCAAGGTTAGCCGGTAACCATTATTAACTTCCTTAAACTTGATATTTTCTGCCTTCAGCTTTACTTAGTGCGTTAAAATTCATGAAGGGCAAAAGGTGCTCCCTAAACAGTATACGACTCTCCACACATCCGACGCATCATGACGTCGGTGCCCAAGTATGAAACTTTGAAACACACGCGCTCCTCCCAAAGTTATTTTTTGCAGCATCAAAAAACAATAAAATAAAAAAAGACAAACCGGTCAGCGTGGTACAATTGGTAAAAGTTTGATAAGTTTTAGCCTGCGCTCTTCCCCCTCAGCTGTCAAAATCTGAAGCGCGCCTTACTTCGGGCATATTTCAGGCGCATGTTACTAATAAACAGTGGGGCGACGCCCCCTTCAGAGAGATGAAGGTTAAGTGACGCTGGTTCTGGGCACAGCTAAAGAGGTGCCCGGCGGGCTGACCTGCTCCATGTAAGCCCGGCGACTCACCTTTCCTCTGCCGCACCCCTCCGCAATAGCTTCCTGGCTTAAAAGGCCCTACGGCTTTACAAAGGGTAATATTTCGAGGCACCCGGTCCGTTTCCAAAGACAAGTACGGTACGCGCTTTATGAAAAGTGGGTCCCGAGTGTCGCCGCGAACTTCTTGAACGTACTTGAGGACACTCAGATCCGCATCAAACGTCGGACGGTGACACTGATGCACCGGAAGTCAGCGGGTGACGCATGACGGAAGCTCAGGCAAGTCAAACAGAGCCTTCGTCTCGCGTTTTAATAACAGAAATATGAGTCACACGGGGCTACAGAAAACAAGAAGCAATGTTTTATAAAATACAATCAAGCACACATCTTTTTGATAATTTAAATAGTATTTCATATTTTATATATAGCATAAAGATTTTATTTGAATATTATTATTGCCGTTATTTATTAGGTTTACTTTACACTTTGCTTTGCATAGTTAATTACGGGCACGATGGAGGAGGTTTTAGGGGGGCACTGCATCCCATTCTCGAAATGCTGCTGCTCCAGCGTTTTCTCTCATACCAGACACCGCCGTCACATGGAGGGTTCCCCGACAGTGTTAGCTTTCCGGTCCTGGTCTTACAACATCCAGCATGCATGGGACTCATTTAGTGCCCTTACGAGGTACCGGTACGCGCATGCGCCCCTTCCAGGGAGCGCCCCTCAGCTCGGCGACAGCAAAGCGCCCGGAGGAAGTGTCTATCAGTTTTCTGTACTGACTTGACTTCGCGTCTTAGGATTCTAAAACACCTCGGAATGTCTCTGAAAGAATGTCTCAAGCTTACGGGACTGATTCACCGTGTCCTGTTAAATGGCAGCCTCACTCCACCAACTTGTTCTAGGACACTGTCGTGCTTATCGAAAGCTCGAACTCACTATGCCTTTTGTAAGTGTTGACAGCTCAACCTTAGACTCTTTTGTAATTTTAAAGTAAATATTGTGCACCTCCCAGTAAAACCGTCAATACGTGTTTTTTTACGTTCGAAAAGGCATGCAATTTTTCCGTCAAACGTGTTGTAATTAGTGTAACCTCTGCGAAGGTAGGGCAAGTTGTAAAATGTCCATTTGGCAGTGTCTGTACACCCGTGGATCACCCTGGGTAATGTCGCCTGCTGGGTTGGAGCCGTGTGTGAACCCACGCTTGCCTGCGTCCCGCCAGGTCCGCGGACCCCCGCTGCCCTGCACGTGTTGCGCGGCTGTAGCTCCGCACCCCAGGCGGACTTTACGGTGTCCCACCAGCAACTAAAGCAGCTGTTGTCTACCCGGACTGGCGTGGTCATCGACGTCCGGGAGCCGTGGGAACTCAGGGAGTACGGATCCATTCCTGGGTCAATTAACGTCCCCCGTGAGTTAAGTTCTCGCCGTTTTTAATTCCGCCGGTGTGTCTTTGCACCTCTGTAACTTGTCTGTTTGTGATTTTCCTGCCGGCGTCCTTGTTCCTCATTCCTTCCTGTACTTGGCTGATTTTTCTGCACCAGTATCGTGTTCCCAGCATGACCGCACACTGTGCCCTTGTTCATTCTTTGACCATGCATCCTGACAGCATTGTGTGATGGCTAACTGGAATAGTGTTTTGTTCCCATGACCTCTGACCCTATAACCACACTCCCTCTGATCGTTTATGCTGAACACAATGTCTCCTCCTTTGACTGCTGTGATCAGAATCTTTATGTGACCTTATACCCTGATTTCAATCATCCAGTGACCTCACAGTTTGTGTTACTATGCACCTTGACCACACTGGCTTTGACGGTAATTTTAGCTTGTTTGTGCACTGCAAGCGTGACCTTGGCCTCCAATTCTGCCTCTATCTGGTGCCGTTCTCAGTGGGGCAGGTGAACCAGGCACTCCAGCTGACTCCTGATGATTTCAGGGAGAAGTACGGCTCTGACATGCCGTGCCCAAACGACCAGGTTGTGTTCTCCTGCCTGGCGGGTATCAGGAGTAAGAAGGCTGTGGATACAGCGGTGTCCTTAGGGTATTCCAAGTAAGTCAGAAACGCGCACATTGTGCTTCAGAGATGCACAGAATCACACAGAAAACCTGGGGACCTCCCTCAGACCAGGGTTATTATCGCTAACGAAAACAAACATTACAACTATAAGAAAACAACATATTTGTAAACTAAAATAAGATACAAAATAAAAAACTACAGATAAACAAAAGCTATAAATATTGCTTCCAGAACTAACTGAAATAAAAACAAACGTTAATTACCTTGTTACTGTTATTTAGTACTATTTATCTAAAGTAATGATTTATCTTTAATTACCATTAATAATACTTGGAACATTTGAAAATGATGTGCACCGTGTATTCATGTGGGATTCTCTAAAGATTAGGCACATTCAAATTCAGTTTTCTGTCCATAGAAATGAAATTACGAAAGATACGACTGAAACAGAAATATCTATCCATTGTCTGCTGCTTATCCGGGGTGGGGTCGCGAGGGCAGCAGTCTGAGCAGGGATGCCCAGACTTCCCTCCCCCCAGCCACCTCCTCCAGCTCCTCTGGGGGACTAGCAAGGTGTTCCCAAGCCAGCCAAGAGAGATAATCTCTCTAGCGTGTAATATATAAAAACTAAACAGAAATATATCTTTAAAAAAACTAATAAAAATTAATAAACCCACACTGAAAACAAACTACATCTAAGCTAGATTTGAAAAGAAATGAAATAAAACTAAAATTAAATAAAAACTAAACGGAAAACTGAAAATTATGCTAGCATTGCCTGTGACTCCAGGTGATGTTTTTTTGTCTGTTTGTTACAAGTTCTCATCTTAGCTTTTACGATTTGTCATAGTGGGGTTATGTGGCAAATTATGTGACACTGTCGCCACCCATCCCCCGCCCTGCCCCCACCCCTCCCAAATTTATTCTGTGCAGCGTTCAGCATTATCCCGGCGGATGGGAGGAGTGGGCTGAACGTGAGATGTTACGGACTAAACACTGAAGGCCTTCTCCGAGCCAACCCAGAAGAGTCATCATCTGTTCCTAGAGAGTGAGCAAATGGATCCTTTAGAGGGATGGCTTAAAGCGGATGCAAACTGCCATTACGGGATTGGTTGATAAGGGCTAATCGTGTCGTGTGATGGGTCAGATTGAAATTACTGTTGATTTAAATCCGTATGGGAGGGCACTGATTTCACCATATGGTGAAAAAAAGTTCCAAAAAGTGAAAGGAGACACTTCTGAAAGTGATTCTTTAGAATCACCTGCCTGCTGTACTTATTGATGCATTTGTGTAGTGAAAGCAAATGCACGTTTAGTAGCATTCTGTTATACTTTCTGCTGGTGATCCTCATGTGTAATGAGTTAGCTTCTGTGTGCTAAAATTACGATGTACCAGTGTGCCTCCATCATGTTACATTGCCCCCCCGCCCCCCCCCCCCTCCATGGTCTGTCTGATGATCTTTTCCCCTCAGCTTCTGAAAACAAAACACGCATCTGTGAACAGTCGACATGGGCGCCTGCACTCATAAATGCAGAGAAATGACCCCCTGATTGTAACCCACCCCTAGGAGGGAAATCACCCCCCCCCCCAACAAAAAAAATGTAACTGGAAAAAGTAGCAACGGCCACTGCGGCCCAGATGTGATCTGTCTTGTCTGCTTGTTGTATTATCTGAAATAATAAAAAGCACTTGGGTGCCCACAGAGGTGTGACTCACTGCGGGTAGTTAAATGCCTTTCGAAGGGGCCGTCTGGCCGCTCGCACCACACTCAGAACACCAGGTCAGATTCTTGTGTACATTTGGTGAATAAACTGATTCTGATCCGGATCGAGCTCGAAAACTAAGGGGAATCGTTTCTAAGTTCTGAAAGTTGCTGCTTCTCACAGTGGGAGGTTTCATACTTATGCAGGTCGGGGGGGGGGGGGGTTTGCATACCCCAAACACCCAGTTTATCCGGCATCCGGCCAGGAGGCACTGGGCCGGCTGCAGGGGAGGAGCCTCTGAAGAGGCGAAACGCTGGCTGTCGTTGCCTTCTTTCTACTAAGGATGCAAAATAAACAAAATTTATATTAATAAAATAATATTAATGCTTATGATTCATATGTAGTATAGCCTTAGGCAGTCACAGGAAGTATTTAAGGCTGTTTGTCTAGGCAGGAAGTGTATATTTGCTCCGGAAGAAATAATACAATATAACATTAGAACATGCATAAATTAACAGTAGCATAATAAATATAGCAAGACTTCCTTCTGTTCTCCAAAAAGTCACTGACGTCTTGCTGGATGGCTAGATGAACATCGCTTCAGTCCCCAAACCCTGGCCATTCCACGTATTCGTTAAATTTCATTACCAGCTCACTTTTTTAACTGGCCAAACATGTTGTGCTAATGGTCTAGTCAGGAGATGCATGGAAATAATGGACAGTTGCTGCAAACACTGGGGTGACTTAGGAGAGGTATTGAAACGGCAGTATGTCATAGATTTATACCAACATGAAGATCATTTAAACACCAGTTTCTTAGCATTAAACTTTTTGGCAATATGGTAACAGTAATTCTGGCAACTGGAAATTACAGTTGCATTACATAAAGGCATTTGGTCCAATCCGATTTTGGGGGGGGTGTCACCCGGCCCCCACATTAACTCTGACTTACATCGTGAGTCAGTACCCAAGTGACCGGGGGTGGTTTGGATTCATCCAAGGTGGTTCAAGAACACAGAATCATAGACAGCCACTTCCTGCATCACCCATGTGACCCATGATCATGTGACCTAAGCGGTTTAATAAAACTGGCTGTTTCTTTCTAATATCCACAAACTGGGATTTTTTTGCTGCTCCCTTCAGATTAAAATGGCCACATACATTCCTCCTCCTCCGTTGTCCTCTTTGGAACCTGCCTGTCATCGTCACAGTGGTCCACTCCGTCAGGACAAAAATCCAGCACAGTCAGCGCAGCTGGGCCGCTGATTGTGCTGTGGGAACAGCGGCCCTAACCTGGACGTGCTAGCATGGGATCGCCAGCTTCACGCCCTGCCAGATCCTCGGGGTCGGCTGACATTTGAAGGTTGGCGGGAGTTTCTAGCTATTGAATAGGAAAAGATCAAGGGCTAAGTGAGGTTTGCCTGGGGCTTGACAGTTTTGTTTTTTAAGGAAGATTGGCATTGGGGCTGAAATCCTCAGGGCTGTACCCCCGAGTGATCGGACCCAATGACGCCCATCTATAATCACTTGTTCCAACTGTGGAGAGGAGTCTTCAACAAACATCTCCCTTGACAACAAGGCAGGTACAACGACTGGAAAATGACTGCATATCATATAATAGCACATTATTCATGAACTATTAATATTTATCAGTTCTCTCACATACCACCCACACCCAGGTCCATATTAAATTCCTCGGATGCCAAATGACACAGAGGAGTGCCACTTGGCATGACCAGACAAGCTATTTACAGGCCTCATAAAGAGGCTCCTTCAACTGTCCACTGGCCGAACCTGATTTTTTAGTTACGTAAACAGTAGTATCTACATTTAGTTCCCCTTTCAGAACATTAACTCTACGCAGAGGTCGTGAGAGAGTGTGTCTGTCTGGAGGTGCCCGTGTTTCTGGGCATCGTGGAGATCTCCTCTGCTCTCCTGCTTTCCCGCTCTCCACTTTTCTACCGTTCCCCAGTTCTCCTTGCTTCTTCTCGCCTGCTCCTGGGTCTCCTTACCCCATGATGTCCCTCTGCTCCCCCTCCTTTGGGAATGGCGTGCAGATCTGCAGATTAGGACAGCATGCCTCTGCTCAGACGGTCACTGCTTTGAACCCCAGGGTCATTAAGCTAATGTCACCATTGGGTCCCTGAGCACAGCCCTTAACCCCAACTGCTTCTGGGATGCTAAACCCGTAGCTCCTAAAATTAGCTGTCAACCATGTCTGTGTGCATAGGAGAGAGTTTGATATCGGTGGGCTACAACGTAATATAATTGAAATAAAATAATTTAAATGAAAAGTGCTATTTATTTAGGGATCAATGAATCCAAATTACATATTGGGGGGGGGGGGGGTAAATTCAATAAAGAATCACTATTCTTTTTCTCGGCACCCCCCTCCCTTTGCCCCTGCTCTTCACAGGCCCCCGTCAGATGACTGAGGGCAGGTCAGGCCCTGGTTTGTGTGGAGGTTCGACATTCTGCAGGTGCCGACTCATGAGGCGGGCCGGCTGCGGCAGGGTTATAAGAGCAGGTCATGCCGTACGGGAGAACAGCACAGACACTCAGACAAGAAGAGCTCTCCACCCAGAGGAAGCCTGAAGCAGCCCCCCGGAGCCACGATGAGCCATAGCCCAGAGCGAATCTCTTCCTACCGCCGGCACTTTGAGGATACCGGGGCCTCCTATGAGGTGCGCGTATCCAGCCCGTCCCCCACCCGCCGAGACACTCGCCAGCGCTCCCCCAGCTTCACCCGCGCTGCTTCAGCCAGCATGAGAGCCCAGGCTGTGGGCAAGAGAACATTCTCTAGCTCCATCAGGCTCCGCCCAGTCAGGTAGGCTCCGCCCAGTCATGTAGGCTCCGCCCTCACAGACAGTTCGCAGCACCCCGGTAAAAGGCACCTGTTTTCTTGTCTCCTTAATGCAAATAAAAACCAGGGAGGCCTATCTAGGAACCCGAAGGCTGTCCGTGAACGTCGCAGGAGTCTTAGTTTTCCTGACTGGTGCAGCTTTAATGATTGTTTGGTCGGTAAAAAAATAAATAGATAATAATAATTGTGAATAAATAATCCATTTATCAATATGTAACTATTTGAATTTAAACTAAACAGACTATCCAAATTAACAAATGAAATGAATAAACGAACATCTACCATTCGGTACATCCACATCCTATAGCACCAGGAAAGAAAAGAAGATTAGTAAAATCTAAATACAACGAAACACTACCGGTCTCTCCAGAACAACACCGGATGGCATGAGGTTTTACGGAACCAACAAATCTAAAATCCACGGCATCTGAATATCTTTAGGAAAAATATTAACATCCTAAAAAAATAACTATTTAAAAAGATAAACCAGTACGCCTACATAACATACATTATATAAATAAAGGTAAGAAGAGAATCGCATTTAACAGGCGCAAATAAACGTAGTAATCTAACGCTCATCATGAGTGTGGTGGCGCTGATAGCAACCAATTTCAGCAGCATAAATGAAACAACAGTAGTTTAATTATTAGTAAAAAGTATACTCATCGACAGCTTTAGTTCCAATTCGGAATCTGAGTTACTCTGTTTTTCACATTATCAATTTTAATTTCATAAAGTGGAAACCAAATTATTTGTATTATACATCAAAAGATGTTAGGAGTTTCAATTGTTGGTTTCATTTGTAAAATGTCGCAGTTGTTCTGGTTTATTACTTAAGTCACATTGGCTTTGTGATCAGATGATTTAAATTATTTAGACATTCTCCCTATCTTGTTCATGTAGCCTAACACACATAATCTCAGAAAAAAATAAAATCGACAACCAATGGGTGGGTGAATCGGTGAAATATAGGCAAAGCGTAATAACATATCCAATAACAAGAACAATGTATAAAGTTTGAGGGAGAGGATTGATCTCACTAAACTGAAAGCTCTGCTTTAGGCGACCAACTGTAATAAAACTTTATGTAGACAAACAGACACAATCGAGACCAAACTCCGTTATTTAATATTTGTGGGACCGTCCGCTTCTCCAACACGAGCATTTAATGCAAATTTAGGTCTCACTTGGTGATAATATTTCTTTGGAATAAATTGTAATTATGACTACGATTATCACATAGACTAAGATACGTAACTTTAAATAGGCTAAACTTAACTAAATGTAGCGACGAAAAGTCAGAACTGCAGGTCTATTTTTCTTAAAGAGACGGTGGCGTAAATACAATATTCGCTATAACTACATTTTTTTAATCCCAGGTTTTATTTTACCTGTAACAACACGTAAAGCGTAACACGCAGTGCCGTTGCAGCTCAAGTATGGGCGCGATCTGCATGGGGGTCGGAACCGCGCCGGCCCTAGACCTGGAGGTGGCTGCCGCCGAGAACCAGCAGTTCCTCAGCACACGCAGCGGTGAACGCCAGGAGATGGTGGTGCTCAATGACCGACTGGCTCTCTACATAGAGAAGGCAAGGCTGCACGAAACATCGGTCTGGTGGACTGAACAACCCGAAAACAAATAAGCGAAACACCGTGTTTAGGTCCTGGGTAAATTTGGTTTACATTTATGCTTAAAGCATACGTGCTCGAAATTGTTTGAAAGCCCGTTTAATTACCTATTACCATCTTAAGGCTATAATAGATATTGTTAATTATGTCCTTTCCACAAAACCTGTTTGATCCTGACTCCCCAGAGGTACAAAATGCTATTACCCAGGTACACCATCTGAAGATGACTCACGCTTACGATGAGTTAAGAGGACATTTCCTTACTATACTGGGTTTATGTTTTTTTTTTTTTTTTTTTTTTTTTTTTTTTTAAAAAAAAGGTTCGGTCCCTGGAGCAGCAGAACCGTTTGCTGGAGACAGAGATTGAAAGTCTACAGAACCGGGTCCTGAAGCCAACCGGACTGCGTAGGCTGTATGAGGAGCAGCTGAAGGAGATGCAGAGAACAGCAGATCAGATGAAAATGCATCGGGTAAGACATTGGGACAGCCGGGGACAGCACTATCGATTTCTGCTCCTTCTTCACTGACACTGAAATTCAGAACAAGACAACATTTCTACTCATTACGATGAATGTCAACTGGTGGTGAAATTAGGCCTACTAGTTGCATGCATACGAGTGACTGAACATTTATATTCAGTAAGCCTAATTTATAAATACACTTATTTATAAGACAACCCTTACAGAAGAATAGACCATCCATCGGTCCATCTCCACTCTCTCAGAAAAAAGGGTACAAAATTGTACCTTTGCTTGTCACTGGGGCTGTACCATCAAGGGGCTAGAACTCGTGGCCATAAGTGGAAATTAGCGGGAGAACATTTTAAAACAAATTTGAGGAAGCACTTCTTTAAACAGGGAGTAGTTAGAGTATGGAATAGTCTCCCTGCTAGTGTAGCGGAAGCTAAAACCCTGGGTTCCTTTAAATTAGAGCTAGATAAGATTTTAACAACTCTGAGCTATTAGTTAAGTTCTCCCCAAATGAGCTTGATGGGCCAAATGGCCTCCTCTCATTTGTATATTTCTTATGTTCTTATGTTCTAATTGTACCCTTAGCTGAACATAATTGTAGCTTTTAATGTAAAGAAATGGACTCTGAGGAACATTCATTGATGGTACATTAATGTCCATTTCTGTACCTTAAAAGGTACAATTACAAGGGTACAAATTTATTTTTCTGAGAGCACTTCTCTCGCGGTGAAAATTTGCCTTGTAAACCTCAATAGGCGATTTAATGGTTTGCCGGTGTCTGCTTAGGGACAGTGACATCAATTCCAGCTCTAAATGTCTTCTTTTATGTGTTCAGGACATGGCCATTGTCCAGAAAGACGCTGTGGCTGGAGAGCTTCAGGCGCTAAAACTGAAATATGAGGAAGTGGTGGAACTGAGAAAGAAGGCTGAGCTGGAGATCGAAGCTCTCCGCCCGGTAAAGAGTAAACGCGACCGGATTGCGCTAAACTCCTGTGGCACAAACGCTTCTGTAACTTAACATCGCCTTGTGACCGCCAGGATGTCGACGCGGCCACTTCCTCCCGCATTGCCCTGGAGAAACAGCTGGAAAACTTGGAGGTCGAACTTGAATTTCTGCAGAGGGTTCACAAGGAGGTGAATGGGCGTCGAGTTTTATGGTTTTATTAAGGAGTGTTATTACTGGAGAGGTCCACGATGCACGTTTGTTTACGTTCAGGAAATCGAGGAGCTGATGAAACAGATATATGGCATTAGCGCCATAGTTGAGGTCAGTTTCACCCTTCCGGACCTCAGCGCCGCACTCAAGCAAATTCAACAGCAGTATGATGACATGGCAGCCAAGAGCTTGCAGGTGAATAAAATCACATTACAGCCAAAAATTGCCTGAGTGCCTGCAGACCAGATCTCGAAATTCACTATAATTGTAAATATCTTTCTATTATAAATGTGGCTGATCTACCTCTTGTTTGAAAATTTCCTAATATGGCGTCTAAAACATCCTTCCGCCTCATGCCTCATACTCGACTCCCAATTCTAAGCTGTGTATACAATTTTTCCTTTTTTAGGAAATGGACACCTGGTACAAAACAAAATTTGATGACCTAAGTCAAGTATCCACAAAGCATGTGGACACCATGCGGAACTCCAGGCAGCAAATAGCAGGAGCAAAGAAAGACGTATGTTAATTTAATGTGAATCTTTATTATTTTATAACTACTTTGATTTTTACCACTGAAACCTTCCCAAGAGTGCCCACTAAAGACAGGGAACTTAAGCAAATGCTGAAACATTATGAGTGTAAGACTGCAGCAGATTAATGGACCATAGCTGTGCTAAGGAGCACTATTTATTGAGTCTAAACACGTTTTAACCTCCAGCTGGACTGTTTCTGCAGATTCAGAGCAAAGACCGTGACTTGGAGACCCTGAAGTCCAAACGAGATGCTCTGGAGGCGCAGATCCGGGAGGCGCAGGAGAGACACCGGAAGGAGCTGGAGGAGCTGCAGGTGACGGGATGCCATCACGGCAGTCCACAAAGTCGTGCTGGTTTATCACGATTCCTTAAGCACGGATACATTTTTGTTCATGAGCGGTTTATCTGCTTGCTACAAAGATGCGTTTTTTTTCCCCACCAAAACAAACTGCTGCTCCTGGTCATTTAACAGGCAAGAATTGAGAGTCTACAAATGGAGCTGAAATCAACTAAGGAGAAGATAGCATTACATCTCCGTGAATACCAGGATCTGCTCAACATGAAAATGGCTCTCGAGATTGAAATCACCACCTACAGGTGCATTTCTGGAGATATATATCGCTTTAAAGGGACCATATTACGCTTCGTTTGTTTTCTTCTTACCTTGAGTGTGTTACACAGCTTTTTGTGTGTAAGCAGTCTGTACACGGCAAAGGGAGTGACTGTGCTGAACCTGTGGCATTTCTTTGCAGGAAGCTGATCGAAGGGGAGGACTCCCGGCTGAGCGGAATGGTGCAGGGCATGTCCCTCTTTAGCAGGGACCTCGGTGCCATGGGAAGAGGGCTGGGCTACCAGGGCGCCGGCGCATCTTACTCCAAAGAGCAGGCGGTGGAGATGACTGAGAGAAAGACCATGCTCATCAGGTAAAGTCAGCCTTTTAAATTCAGGGGGGGGGGACCTTGATGGGATGAGGCAGACTCTGTTATTACGATGTAACTGAATGACATTTCATTGCCAAGGTCTGAGTCAAAGGTTTTATGTGAAAATTCACTGAAACTAAAAGCTGATTGGCTGCCAGACTGCCCCCTCCCCTGTGTATCATTGGTTAATGATAAGCTTGGCCCCTCTGTATGAACCTTATAAAATCCTGAATTGCCCCAGCAAAGTAGGCATTTCGCAACTGGCTATATCTCCACTCAGAACAGTTAAGACAGAAGACGACTCGATCCAGAGTGACATGCAGGAGCGGACCATCACCATCTCCGGGGCGGCTGACGACAGCGAGGAGGAGTAGGGTCGCCATGTGTTCACGCCCCCCCCCGCCGGCTCACTCCTCATCTCCCCGCTGACACCCCAACCCCAACCCTCAGCACAGACCCAGCAGGACTCATGTGCCATGCAGCTACTATCCAACTCATAGACCCTGTACGGCTTTTCTCAGATTAACAGGCACAAGTCTTACGCTTAACTTCCTGAAACAAATAAAGTTTTGAGCAGATTGCATGTATGCCGGTCTTCATCTCCTCTTTTCCCAGGAATGTGCTGGTTTACACCCCTCAGATCTCTTTTGATGTATAAGCCATGTAAAATCGTCACTGCTCCCCTGCTACAGTATCTGCACAGGAATGTCACGCTTCATCATAAGTATATCATTCTAAACAATGCACATATACAGCACTGTGGAATAGTAGGAGCCAGTCAAAGAAAATGCTCAGAGGAATATATCTGCATAGTAAATGTATATTTCTTCCAACAAAAAACACATTTACATTAGAATATATATGCAAGTTAACATAGTTAACATATTCACAATAAAATACTCTAACCTGACACAGTTTAAGATAGAAAATCATAATTTTACACTAATAGAAATATTATTTAAGAATCACTTTCCTTGACTGCCTAAGATTTTGCACAGTATATTACATAACAAGAAATACATTCTGTCGCATGATTACATTAATTTCCTTTCATTTTTGGACCATATACTCTCTTCCTCATATACATAAATGGAAATGACTCTGACTCCCTTGTGCCAAAGCTCACATGGGAGTGACTGCAGTGACTCTCCACTGCACACAATGATTCTTCTGCTCATCGGTTCTCTAACATGGACACAGTTCAGCGTGCAGCAGTACTCGTTCACATCATGGAGGACGCCGAAGGCCCCAGTCTCCGTACTGCACGTGCTGTTGGTCCGTTTGGGCCTGAGGTACTGGAGGCTGAGGCGCGAGAAACACCTGAGGCCCCCAGCTGGGGGCGTTTTGCTGTCTCAGGCGCCCAGAATCGACACGAAGCTGCTGCTCCGTGACCCGGTTCCATCCCCGATCTCACCGCTCCGTCTGCCGTTCCTCGGGGCCGAGTGGATTTCCCGCCAAATGCCAGCCGGCGTCGATGCCCCGGTGGGGCGACCCAGCATAGGGGGAGGTCCCCATAGGCTGAAGAGCGCGCCCCCTTACCCCCATGCCCATGCTGCATCACCTGCACTAATCTGCACTGGATCATCCGCTCAAGCAAAAAGTGCTCCGTCAGCACTGGCTCCATCCCGCCGGACGGTAACCGTGGCGACAGGGCGTAGAGGCGTCCCCATGAAGCAGCCATGCCAGGTGAGTGGGGTCCTGGGAGGACGGGGCTGAGGAGGCCTGGGGAGCAGGCCGCAGGTGTGCCAAGCGCGACACACCTCCCTGTGCCGCCACAGGCACCTGACCCACAGCACTCACACAAACCCAGGCGCAAAGTTCCCCTTTACTACACAAAATACATAGGTTAGGGTTGTTGTTTGTTTCTTTTTTTGAACGCTTCTGGTAGTTCAAGTGAAAATCCCAACAATGACTGAACTTTTTTCTTGCTAAGTAGCCATGCGGTTAACAGCTGCCTCGAAGGTTCCAGCAGCTTATGGAGGGGGAGGGCTGGACCCCATCTTCAGTGACCCTGCACGCAATAGGAGGCTGGAAGGAGAAACAGGTCTAAGGCTGGAATGGCCATCTGGAATACTGGACAGGGACCAGTGGGTGTTTGGGCAAGGAAACCAGGCACTGTCTTGAGGGTACAGTTACATGTCACTAGTACTGTACCCTCAAGAGTCTGTCTGCCAATGGTACCCTTTGGCTGTAGGTAAATGTACCTTTTAGTCTAGTTTAAGGTAAAAAAGTTAACCATTGGAGGCACATTAATATTGTTGAGAACAAAACTGTGCCAGGATGGTACTCTTTTCTCTGGCACCGTGTACAGGACAGAGAGCAGGCATGACTCAGTGGCAGTAATTCCAAAGAAGTTACAATATTACCCATTTTCTTTATAATTTGCACTTTAAATGTTTTATTAGAAAGAGTAACATTATTGAAATGATTTTTTAAATGACTCCTAATATTTTTCTGTTTTATTATGTTTTCCATTTTCTATTATCTGCTATTTGTTCCCAATATCCACCTTAGACATTCCAACAGAAAATTCAGTCAGACAGGCCAACTGAAGGCCAACAGTCAGAGGAGGAGCTTCTTCCCGCAGGCGATAAGGTCTCTCAACCACAACACCACACAGGACTAATAACATCTTTTTTAAACACCCAAAATTGACTGGACATTCATGGACACTTACGGTCACATTCACGCACACATACACTTTACATATTTACTGTATATTCTCATCTCTGGACCGTGCACTAGCCACTTTTATACGACACCCCCAGTCATTTGTACTGTCATTTTTACTTCACTTTTCTTCTTTTACACTGCATTTCAATTCTATATTTTACACTAAATTTCTATTTTTATGTCAATTTTTCTATATTTTGCTAATGTTCTTACTTTATGTAATGCCCTCATTTGTACAGTATATCGTACTTATTTTTATTAATATTTTTCTTATTTATAAGTTTGTAATTTTTTTAAGGTTTGTAATTTTCTAAGGTCACGGCGGTCGTTTAAGCATTTCACTGTATATCGTACTGTGTATGACTGTGTATGTGACAAATAAAATTTGAATTCGAATTTGAATTTGACAGCTCTCTAACGCTTAATGAAGGACCATGAGCGCATGTAAGTCATAGGCGCCGGGTTAGTTAGACCGCGTTAGGCGTCTCCTCGTGACAGGCCGACAGTTTGCATATAAATGCGGTCTCGTACGTTTGTGCCGCGTGTGGAAACAAAAAGAAAGACATTAATGATCTAGGCCGTGTTTGTTTGGGCTACGTGTGTGTGTTGCCTGGAGGGAATCCTTTACGTATTACAGTCCCAAGCGAGACATGCAAACTGGGCGACCATGCAGGTATTACAAGAAACCTGCATCACATACAAGCACCACTTAATATTTTCCTTTAGATATGAGTATAGGCTAATTCGTTTGATAATATATGTTAACTATAGCGAATTAATTAGGAATGCCTAGATTTTTATTACTGAATACCACTGGACTATACTGTACCGAGGCAAACTGCGATGGTAAGAATTAGTCAACTTAAACGGAATGATTTCACCAGATCCCGTTGATTTACCAGCAGAGATGCGCTCTCATGTCTTAGGGAAATGCTGGACTATATTTGCAATGTTGCATAAATGGTGAATACTGTTAAAATGAGACACTTTCTGAAATTTTGCTTGCTGGAAAAATTTACCGAATCATCTTAGTGTCCCAACCTGATACCATACTAAATACATCAATCTCCTGTGAGCATTACATAAAAGAGAAAATAAAGTATTACTAAATACATGCATTAACTGCAAAGTTTAAGTCCCATTCTCTCAGGGGTCCCATTTTAACAATACTGACTCCTCATTTTTTTCTAAATACGGGACTATTAACAGTTTTTATTGATGGGATTATTGCATCGTATTTCGGATTTAATTCTGTCATATAAACTATTGAAGAGAATAGAACATTTTCTTTATTAGAACGCAAATAAACAAACAAAAACACAGACAAATAAGAATCGAAGGAATCTGTACAGTATCATCACAAAATCGCCGAAATTAATCAGAAACGGAAAGAAGGTTAGATTACCGAGAGTAGATAAGAGGAGGTTCTAGTTGATAGTCGTCGAATTTATTGGTCATCGTTTTTAAAAGCCCATTCCACCCGAAACTTACAAAAGCTGGATCATTAATCCTAGAGCTGACAGTCCGTTTCTCTAACGAGAAGGCGCCTGTGATGGGCACTGATTAATATCTTTGCTTTGCAGTTATTACAATTTGCTGCTGGCCTTCAAGAACGTCGTGTCTTTCCATGTCCTAGAATAGGATTAAGTTTTAATGTTATTATATGCTGCACGGGCCGTAAGTTATCAATTTAATTAGAGGAGCCGCGAGCCAGGCGGCCTTTTCCCCCTGAAACCGGGAGCTATCCAGGGTACTGTCCGCATCCGCGCGCGCAACCCAGCAACCTGACGTTCACCTTCTTCGTTACACACATGTGACCAAGTACCAGTAAAACCACAAATATAAAGATGGATTTTCTGCTACTTTATAAACTACTAAATAAAACATAACTAACGGAACATGAAAAAAGGACATGTAACTCAGGTGGAGATGTTCGTGTGTCTGGTACATCACATTTTGAGATTCATCCCTATAGAACAAGAATATTAAATTCACATAATTATGATTAACCAAATTAAACAGAAAACAAAGTCCGAAAAACCTGCAAGGATCGAACCAAATCGAATAAACCAGATGACATTAAATTAAACAGGTTAGATTTAAAGGTAACGAAAATATATTATGTCGTAAACATGTTCACGATATATATGCTTATATGATAAAAAATATGAAATAAGTATGCAATGCAGCACCTAATCTACAGCAAATTGAGTTTAGAAAGAAGCATTTATTTTGCTGTAAATGCACCGAGCTTATTCGGTAGGTATAGAAACGCTTTAAAATATTTGACTTGGTAATAGCTTCAAACTGTATGCCGTTTCAGAAATATGATTTCCTTAAATAACGATATTGTTACGTGAGACAGTAGTGAATGTTCTAAAAGCAACTAACCAAATTTATATGAGTCTGCATTAACCAAGGCCGAATTTTAAAGCAATTCTATATGCAAACCAACAAGTAATCAAATGAACAAATAGATAAATAATACTATACTCCTGCTGCTAGTACTATACCAATGATGATGATGATGATGATGATGATGATGATGGTGATGATGGTGATGACAATATCAACAACAATAACATTGAAGCTTAAAACCAAATCAGCAAAATCGCGCAGCTGCGAAACATTTTGATTAGTTGGTTTGTTATTAGTTACATATGAATATAGAAACAGAATATGCCCCTCAAAATACAAAAAAATGCATCAAGTAATACGCCCATGAAACAGTGCACATGCAAGTAATACGCCCATGAAACAGTGCACATGCAAGTAATACGCCCATGAAACAGTGCACATGCAAGGTTCGCGTTTCCATCTCGCCTACTTCACGCCTTTTTCCGACATACGTAATGTATCTTAATTGTTTTGAGTTCACACACGAAAGGAACAAATCGCAGCAGCTCAGCAAATACAAACAAATATAATAGTACTGTATTTACACAATTTATTAAATGCAATGTATATATATATATATTTATATATATATAAACACATAAATGTGCTAAATAATATATTCTGTACACATTAACAAATGCTAAATACAATGCAATAATGTCTTGCCATATTTTTTCGTGATATTGTTATAGTAATATTTCTATAATTTTTATACTGAGGTAGTAAGTAATAAACATTATATACATGTAAATAAACATATTCGAACTGAGTCGATGCTGTGGAGAAATTTCCCATAATGGACTGGGTTAAAGTTAGAGCATCCCGACGTTGTGTGCAGTGAAACCTGAGAACTTCCGCCATTCTATGCATATGGTTTAAGTGCTTTAATACCAATTAGGGCCGGCTGACACCGAGCGCCATTCATGTGAAGCCCTCCCGGAATGCATTTGCCTAGAAATGAACTTCACAAATGGAGTCCACGCTAAATGCGTTCGACAGCAGAGAGAATCGAATAGACCCAGGGCTCATTCTGAAGCGCTCGAGTGAAAAAAGGTATGAATTTATAAGGTACACCGAAACATTTCAATTCAGACGAGCTTACTCCCCTTTATCCCAGCTTTTTCAACCGAAACAAGTGAGTTAAAGTTAGGGAAATTCAGTTCAAAAGGCAAAGCTAACTTTGTTCAGACTTTGAATACTGAAACGGAGCGCCCTTTTTCCGAGGGGCGCATTTAAAAATGAGAGCACGCATGAACAGCACCGAATCAGTTGCCACTTATGCTGCCACATTCTAATGCGATTTTGAATATTAGTCTGGGTTAAAATCCCAATCATGTCATCTGGTGGGACTCCCATACAAGCACAATTACTATTGAAAGGAGCCAGTAATGTCCCACCCGCGCGCGCTTTCCGCGCTGCAGCTGGTCTCCGCTTTATGGTCTCAGCGCTTTCCCGCATTTAGAAACATGCGCGTTACCAGTTTACGTGTTTAATTTCTCAGTTTGAGATTCGTATATCTACCGATGCGGGACTTGTACGATCCAAGAAAGGGCAGCATTGCGAATGTTTTTAACACATTCATCAGTATACCCAGTCATATATTAGCTTACTGCTGGCTGGGGAGCCGCGCAGCTGTGATCGAGGCGTCCTTGGTGTTTCGTTTAAAAATACATAATCAGATGCTATCTTTTAAAATGAGTATATTAGGTAAATTCTGTGTATTTTTACACTCATAAAAATTGTAGGTGGTGTAACTGAAAGTTTATAACGTCGGTCTTAACAAGTTTTAACAAGCTTAATAAGCTTTGGGTAGTATAGAATATAATAGAGTTTGTTTTCCCTGGACCTCGGTGGCTTTTTACACGCATTGTGGCAGACACAGAAGGTGTTGAATCTTTGACGCTCCTGGGCTTTTTGGCGCTCTGAATAGGATCCCCGGTGAGACATTGGAACGTGCAACTGTGCTGCTTTACAGACCGGTTGTTCCTCTGCGTTTAAGACTCACTATGTGGCAACCTGTTAAATCAAAACCCGCATTAAGCCCGGATTGTAAAGCCAAGCCCTGACCGCTCGATGCTTCGGCTCCAAGAAGTGAAATGACTCCTCTGAAAGTTTCAGCTCCGTGTTAGATACTTCAATGAAGCTTTTCTCAAGAGCGGGGAAGTCCATTAAAAGAGTGGTGGAATGTTTTGATTGAGACCACAATATTGTTCTTAAATAAAGCGGCGACCATGTAATTAATGTGTCTTTTTAAAGGGGGACAAAGCCGTCCTTCAAGCTATTTAATTTCATTTAATTTTCCATCCCATTGGTTCCGAACACTGCGTTCACTTTTAACACCCAGCCTTTGACTCTGCCCTGTGCGCCATTGCGCGCATTAGTTGGGTTGCACCCCCTGCTTTTCGGACTGAGGCAACTATAAAGGGGAATGTCTTCCTTCTCTCTTTTGTTAAGAATTTATTTCACTTGGAGAACTTCAACTTTGAGCCACAGGATAAGAATAAGAATCGGCTGGCTGGTGTGAGCGCTTGGGAGGCTGGACTTGCTATTCTCGGGCGGATGGGAACCAGTCACAAATGGCAACATTAATAAATAACCCTCTGCACAGCCGGCCTTTACAAGCACCTATTGATAAAATTGTTCGCGTGTCGTTCACGCTCATTGACTCATTAAGCGGGGAAATGCAGCGCTCCTCGAATGGAGCAGTGGGGTACCTTTGCACAGGGCACGGTTCGCCTTACCGCCTCCAATAACAGCTCAGCGTTCTCCTCGGAGTCTCTAGGGCAGGGGTTACCAGGACATGTTCATGGTTTGAATTTATCGCCCACAATTTTGTGTTTTTCTCCGTCCTCTGTTGTGGCTTTCAGATGGATGACCAAAGGGGTCATACATAGTTTTATAACCCGCGTCACAAATCCACGGGTAAATCCATTCCCCAAGTTTGAAACATCCAGCTTTCACGTTCACACTTTCTCCCAGTACAAAGTGAGATAAAATGTAACGGATGAATTAAGGCAGTTGGTAATTAAGTAACCGGATAGACGTTGCATGGAACACTAAACTAGCCTGATAATAGCAGGGTGAATATACTTACAATACATGCCGGCATTATATATTCATATAGTTAAAGTACTGTAATATTAGCACACAATACTACAGCATATAATTCTGAGCAGTAAAAATGTCCAAGTATACTTCATCACGACAGGCAAACAAAACTGATATAATTAAAAATAATGCGACACTACACAAAATACCGGTGCCGGTATATAAAAAATCGAGTTAATATTTATAATATTTAAACATATTGTTTGTAAATATCTATGAATATCACTTGACCTAAAACTGTATCGAATGAAATGTCAAAATGAAAATCGCATTTACTGAAATTCCTCAAGTTTTAAAGAGCATCGGTCACACAGGTTCTAAGCTCGATGCTGTGCTAAGAACGCGCTGAATGACACCATCTTGAAGCCGTGAGCTCGTGACAAGAAAACCAGAAGTGTGAAATGAAATGATGGTGGTTATTTTGAACGCTGTTGCTATTTTTCTGGTGGTTCTCCCGTTGAGTACCTGCCCGATTTCAGCCAGGCACACGCCGGGAGTCAATAGAAGTTAACAAGTCTTCCAAACATTCCCGGCTCTTTGTGAGTCAAAGTCATACAATACAACCGAGGAAAAGGAATAAAGAGCTTTGAAGTATATTAGGGCTAAAAGGATGCAGCCAAGTAGACTTAAAGTAGTCACTGATTTCCAAAAACTGGTTTGTATAGGGACAATAAAAAGAGGGAGAATTTATGGAGAAATTATACAGTGGATTTGTCACTTAAAATATCGGAACTGTCTCTGCAACAAAGGTTCATGCTGAGGATTAATGTGCGCCCCAGACCTTTGATTCTCTCCTCTCTTTTCTCTGCCCTTGACAAATTGGATTTTGGGGATGGGAAGGTCGACCGGCCCATTGTCTCCTGCCCGTTTGGAGCAGTTCATTATGCGCCAGGGTGAGGGAAAGTCTCCATGTGACCCGCTCCGAGGGTTCTTCACAGCTGCTAAAAGAGCCAACTCTCTCACCGTACGGCTCGCCCTCGTGAATTAATGAACTGAGGAATACCTTGCTGTTCTGTTTGAAAAGCAGGATCACATACGCCACCGCGTCACTTCGCGGGCGGAGATTTGCCCGTCCTCATATTCTTGGCTGAGCTCGGCTCAATCAGTTCCTGCTTGATCTTCCCGGTTCTGATTCCAGTGCACGCTGAGCCAGCCATGCAAGCGACCCGGGTTTCCAGCGTGTTTGCAGACTGCAGCATCCCGGCGGGCCTGAGGATAGGACCGGTGGCGGGCGCCTTCAAGCTCGGGAAGCACATGTCGGACCGTAAGGACCAAGGCCACAAGAAGAAGGTACGAAAACTTTATGTCCACTGCAAAAACTCATTTTTATTTGGTTACTTCTAAACGGCCTTGGGTCGCACAGTAAAATGTAATTTTTAAATGTCATCAAAGTTCTCCGAAATGAAATATTTTAGAAAAACTTTGAGTTAGAAAGTTTATTCATTAAATATAACAATGTTTCATTTATTTCTATTATTCATTTGACTTATTAGTAATAATTAAAACATAAAAACTTTGCTAAAATCAGGCATATTATTATTATTATTATTATTATTATTATTATTATTTGAAGTACACAGGGACATGATTTCGATTTTTCCGATGGATATAACTCTTTGGGTGGAGTCATTGAGCACTTATGTACAGCAAAAAAATAAGTTTTTGCGAAATATTAAAATAAATTGTATCGATCAACAATTAAGCGGGAAAATCTTACGAATTGTTTTTAACCGTAAAACAGACCTGTCACGAGTCATTTTGCGTTCAGTTATTAATTGGTGTGTGCTGTCAGGTTAGAAATAATTGAGCTATGCTAGTGAGACAACTTGTCAGTCTGCGCCTTCAGTTAACCGCCCTAATAGGAAAGGTCGAGTCGATAGCAACATTTCATGCTCCTTCTCTTTAAAATCCACAACCTACTTCGCTTATTATTCCGATTAACCATTTCATTTTAAAACAAAAAAAAACAATTTGTGAAAATCCAGCATATGTAACCGCCGGCATGATTAGCAGAATATCTAGAAACACTACACAACTAAGTAAAGCAGAGTCCTCGTAGTTTCGCATTAAGACATTAAAATAATATAATATATCTTGTTCTTAATTCTTCGATTATATGATGTATTTAGTTGTTGTTCCTAGTGGAATCTGGGAGCTGAGCACCTCCTCCATACCCGCTTCACGTCCCTGATTAATAGCGCTGAATGTCACCCCCGGGGCTTGAAGCGATCATCAGGTGCATTTCCCGTGTCAAATGTCACGCTTTAATTTTTAATTTGCTTGAACGGTTTAGAGACGCTTTGACACTCATCAAATTCGTTTCTCGTATTAACTCAATTATATGTCGTTTCACCGAATAAAAATAAATAACTACGCCATTTAGGGGAACAAATAAACGGAACTGCGGAATTATTTCAGAAAGAATTTTACTTTATTACTCAAATAAAATGAAGAGGGATATGAAACTTTATTTTAACGTTGAATTTCAGTAGGCTAATTTAAAATCGAAATTTATAATAGAAAAGAGAACAATATGTCAAAATACAAATCATTTTGAAAAGGGCAACTAAGAGTGAATACTTAACAGTATCAGCAATATCCACAACGATGCACATTTTCGATAATCGGAGAAGCGTTTCTGTATTGTGCGCAGTAATTTTATGAATTGTCAAATGAATCCACGCGTTATTTCAAACCCTTTAAACGAATAGATACGTTTTTCTTCCACTCTTCATTTCTTCTGAACTCTTCAATTTTATAGATACGTTTACTGAGAGGGGATTTCGTGGACGAATCAGGGTGCGCGGTGGCAGACTGGATTGGGTTAATTCGGGCCGCAAGAAATGCCCAGGAGCAGAACCTCGAAGCTATCTCGGATTCACCGGGGGGACAGGTACATTTTTACTCTGAAACCTCATTTGACCTCTTTGGCAAGGAATGACACTTTTCCACGAAGCTGACAGCGAAATGACCGCCTTTTAACAGATATTTTACCGGGTGCTGAGAGACGTCAACCCCGGCGAGGAGCTCAGCGTGTGGTACTCCAACAGCCTGGCCCAGTGGTTCGATGTGCCCACAACTGCTACGCCAACCCATGACGAAAAAGGTAGGCGAAATGATACAGAATTTAAAGAGGTGTAATCTTCCAAAAATGAGCACTGATTTTGCATGCTAGAAAATGCGATTGCGTGTTAAACCTATACAACCAGGCAAGGGCTTGATTTTGCACAGACACCTGGTTTGTGAGTCCCCCTGATCCCATAGAAAGTGGTTTTTAAACCTTGGGCTACGCGAGGATCGCGTGAATTGTTTTTAAATTGACCATTAGATCGTTTACTACTCACAACAAGTGGGTTAATTATACATATAAATCATACCGCGGTTTAATGCGTACATTATCTTGCGGTGTATTATAAATGAAAACGGATTACAAACAGTAGGCCTATATTATTTTCATTTACCGACGATATTTAGAAATGTTCGATTAATTCCCTTTTTAAACTTACTTGCGCAAATATGTCAATTGCATATTATCCTACTTAATCAATGACTGGACCCAACATTCTCGTGGACAAGAAGAATGCACTTAACGTGGAACTATTTTGTAAGTAAGGAAACTGGAAAGCATTTACTAGCATCTCATCTTAAATTGTCGTTCACATTTCCAGTCGTTAATATAGGCTAATACATGTTTTGAAATATGTACTTGTTCAATGCTACAAATATTAAATAAAAATATTTAAATTAAATATTAAAACAAATACATGCTCATTTTTATCGAACAAAATGAATACATGCATACATCCGTTCGCCTCTCTTTTTCTCTATAATATGTTATATTCATTTTTCACAACAATTCTATAGCAATAGCCCCAACATAATTTTTGGGACTATTACTCAAAACGGTAAAACTTAAGATACTGGTAAACAGGACAAATACATTTTATGTGACTGATATTTCGGGGATATGTCCGTGTCAGTGACGTACGCACATCTATAGGCGACAACTACAAATCCGCTCAGCCTTTCGTAGTTTCACAGGCATCATAACGAGAAATATCAGAAATAATTGTTTTTTTCAATTTTTATATGCAGCAATAAAGTGTATCCATTTTGTCCCGTAAAGGAATATGTCCTCGTCTAAATATGGATGAATAATTACTAGGCGTATGTAAGAAAATATAAGGGTATTTTGTGTAAATTGATTAATACATGTAACTATAATAAAACGCTTATGATAATTCGAGAGATCAAAATATTTGAAGAGTCAGCTAAATAAAAAAAAACACTGTTCTAATAATTACTGCGGCAGCTAATAATAATACCAGGGGAAAGGGTTAACTAATGTCAAGTCCTTAATATTCATGTATTCAAAACCAAATAAATTCAAAAAGGTGCTATACGGTAAATTAGCTGGCTACACAAAGTATTGTTGTGTAATGAATGCTAACTTTTATGTGGACGTATATTGCCCTGATTTGCGAGGGAGCGCCGTGTGCGTTGCTCCCCGGCCAATGTGCCGAGCTCCTTGACATACGCTTACTATTCTTCCGCGCCAACAGATGGGCACACGCATTGTCCCCCGCGTCTTCCGATTTCAAGCAACAGCTGCTGTCACTTCCACGGGAAAGCACGCAGAGATAGCCCCCATTCAACCTATTGGTTCTGGGCGCCAGATTGGCCTGGCGTTTGCTCTTTTTAGGGCAATCATAAACGACAGCCGCATAAAGATTACAAAATCTTTACATCTAAATTATTATTGTCATGTTAACCGGCGTCACGCCAGATCAAACTGGAGGGGGTGTAATACAATAATCATTGTTATTTCGGTGATATAATGACTGATAGCCAATACAATATACATTAGTAAGCAATTACCATAAAACATAAAGACAAAAGCTAATGAACCGGTATAATGTTTATTATTGTTTTCTCTGTTTTGTTACAGGCGAAGAACGTTATATCTGCTGGTACTGCTGGAGAATATTTAAATACCCAAACACACTTAAAGCACACGTTCATTTCCACTGCGCCGTGAGCAACGGGCGGGGCTTTATAAACAACGAGCACGGCAGAAACTCGGAGAACTACAACAAGTCCCCTAAATCTGGGGACCTTCCCAACGCATCGGCCTCGCCCAGCAGCAGCCATAGCATCGCTAGCTCAGAGGCTGCCAAGCGCAACGTGTCTTCCTCCCCGTTTGCAAACAGGAGTTCGGTAGCAAAGAAAACGAGCGTGGAAGAGCAGGACAGGGCCCTGGATATGAGCGTGCCCTCGACGAGGGGCCACGGACACCTCTTCGGACTTCGCGCAGCATCGTCGTCGATGAACATGGGATTTCATCCGGGTGTGCGCTCCGCATTCAAGCCCGCTGGGCTGGCTAAGATTACGCCCGCAGAGGTGTTACGAGAAGAGCCCAACGTGAAGACCAATGGTCTGGGCTTCGGTAAACTTTCAGCAAACAAGTCCCCCCGCTCCCTTTCCGAACCTTTGTCAAGCAGCCAACCTTCCAAGTGCGTCCATCCAATAGACCCCGCATCGCCGGTAGCACCGTGTACTAATGCCATGCGGGGCTTTCCTTTGCTACCTCACTTTGAGGAATCATCTGCCTTCAAGCACGTGGACAGCCGCCTGCACAGCGGGCTCTCCCCTTCACGTTACTCACAGATGTCCCCCGGCTTTCATTTTGAACGATTTTCCCTCCCCCAGTTTGACGGCACCAAACCCTACAGCGCGGACTGTAACATCCCCTTAATGCCATTCACCGTATACAACGGAGAGCTACTGTACAGCTCCCCGTACTATCCGCTCAAATTTCACTTCAGCAATCTCCTCAAATACCCCGAGTCCGTGTCATACTTCGGCGCTCCATCTCTTAACCCCGACCTGAGCTCCATCACTAACATCGACAGGGAGATTGCCATGCACACGCAGCAGCTGTCAGAAATCGCTGCTGAGAAGAACCGAGGGAGACTCGATCCCACGCCCGCCTCGACCCCCGGTCCGGGGAAACCCAAAAAGGGTCACCTCTGTCTTTACTGTGGTAAGCTGTATTCTCGGAAATATGGCCTGAAGATCCACATGAGAACTCACACAGGCTACAAGCCACTGAAATGCAAGGTCTGTTTCCGACCTTTCGGCGACCCCAGCAACCTCAACAAGCACATCCGTCTGCACGCGGAGGGCAACACCCCGTACAGGTGTGATTTCTGCGGGAAGGTGCTTGTTCGTCGGCGAGATCTGGAAAGGCACGTTAAATCGAGGCACCCCGGGCAAACGATTAAAAAAACTGAGGACAAAGCGGAAGACGTGTTTCAGGAACAGGAACAAAAGAGCGACAATGACAGCGACGTTGATGTGTGCTTTACTGATGATCAAAGCGAGCCAGAATCAGGCAAAAATAACGACCATTAGAGAACTGTACAGTCATACAGAGAAAAGACAACATACTGCGATCTTATATGATTTATACTTGTATAGATTTCCTTTTATTTATCTTTTAAATACACTATATGACAGAATAATAATAATAAAAAACATCGGGCGGCTAATTTCATTCAGAAAACTAAATGAAATTACCACTGATTAAAAGATATAATTGATTTCTTCAATCGTGTTTGCAGTTTTCCCAAGTAGACGTATTAGCTTCTGCGCGGGCACTGAAGAATGCGTTGACAGGACTTGATAAATTGTACGTAGAAAGCTAGACATTTTACACCAGCTACTATTTAAAAGTTTTCATATATACACTAAATGTTCTCCTTAAACATTTCTCCCCGAAATATTTAATACAGTAAATCAGTATCATGAGGGATCTTGAAAGAATACCGGCTGCACTTTAACCCGCAGACAAACGCTGAAAACGTTTAAACCTATAAATAAATGAATATTTTCTTTAACCTGATGAAAGAGTGTGCCTTTTAAATTATACTGATATTGTAGCATTGCTATTGAGGTGAAGCCAATCTGTTTCAAACGATAATTATTAAAATGCTGTCCTGATGTATTAACGTTTTGCACTTTCCTGTAAAAAGAATTAATTCTGTTTTTATTTTATTTTGATGGCACAATCGCCGTGCGACCACCACCTCTCTACTGTCAACGTTGAAATCGACTCTAATATAGGATCAATGAAAAGTGTCATTTAAAAAGCAAGACTACAGTTTAAAATGTACTATACAATTAATTGCTGTTTAATGAGATGACATACGTTTATTCAAGAACCGACATTTGTATATCAAATTCTTCTTCCATCCTTGTAATTGCTTCTTAAATAAATATAACTTTAATTTTAAAATCGTCAAAGATGTGATCTCCGCCTTTTAAAAATATAATTAATTAATGACTTTTTTTTTACTACGGATTGTGTTTAGTCAATACAAAAAAAATCACAGAAATGCAGTTTATGTAAGACTATGTCTGTCCAGAAAAACTGGACAGTGTTAGTAAGCGCAGAGGAGTAACAGATATAGGCCTATAGTTTTGTCTGAATTCTGAGTTGGCTTCATGTGACTATGTAATGCTCACTATTTAAGTGCAGGTGCTGTTGACGCCGCCGCTTTTCCTGTCTTCTCCGCGCACCTTATCTTTAGGGCACGCGGCACTTCGGCAGGTATTTCGGCTTCCTCTCGTGATGTTATCACTACCAGACGAAATGCTTCAGTTGTGAACTCTACAGTATATCCGCAGTAAATCGTCGCCAAAGTGGGCAGGTGGTCATTAAAACACACACGGGACACTGACAGGTAGACCGGCCCCTATTCAGAGTGAGATTGACGGTGTTCAGCTTGATCGTCTGATAAAATCCTGAAAAACAAAACCACAAATTCTGCTATGTGAGGACGAGAAGCTGCGATTGCAGATATAAGCAAAACTGCTGGAGGATTTCTGCAGCAGTGGATATTACTCCGGTAATAATAATAATAATAATGATGATGATGATGATGATGATGATGTAAAACTGAAGGTAAATATGTTATGAAATTATACATAGGTATTTATGACAAACTTTATAACATTGTAGTATATTCACTTTTCGACCTGAAGGCCAATTTAGTTATAATAGGTAAACAATAAGTGTACAATTCTTGTTGGCTGGACTTTCAACTGGTGGGCTGTGTGACACTGTAATCCAATCGCTTCTTCCTGCCACCAATCAGGCGACCATAAACCTGTCAAGGTCAGGCTGAGTCTTGCTCTCCGTCAGCAAACCGCCGGACGTCAAATTTATGGCAGCGGGGTATTGTGGACGGGGACCTTTTAGTCGGGGGAGGAAAGATAAGGAGGACCAGACAATAGGAAAACTTTTAAGTCTTGTTTTCCGGAGAGATGCCATTGAAAAACAGCCTAGCCAACTACACCAAACAACGGAAAAATGTGTATTTATATGAAAACTTTAAATTATTTATATGCAATTAAAATTCACGACATTTTAAAAAGTAGAAAGTAAAGTAAAAACGTATTTTTCCTTCCCGACGAAAGGAAGTGTATCATTATAAACTGAGCGATATCAAATATAAATGTGATCTGGGTCCAACGAAGATGATTTTTATACGCGGTCTGTTTGTTCATTATAAAACGCGTCTCTTCACGTAGGACATCCAATCATCCATAATTTTCTTGATTATAAAAATAATCCAGTACGCTGTCAAACGTCACCATCGCTGAATGTGGAACCGAGTCTTGGTTATAATTAGCGTTTATTTATAAGGGTTAGACAAAAGGCGGCAAGATCCGTTCTGAGTGCTGTCCACGCCTTTGTGCATGTATCACTCGCTACCAGTACTGATTGCCTTATTAACCGAGATAACTGGGCTGGATTTCGTGTTGTAACAAAAAAAATATACTTTGTACCACGTATAGGTTACCCTGTACGTGGTACAAACTGATTCACCCTGTTACTCTTACGGTTACATACAAGTACATTTAAAGACACTAACTGAGTCACATAAGCAAAATAGTGTATGACAGGGAGACATTTTATGTAAGACTATATGTCTGTCAGTAGCGAAGAGGAAGAAAGTGCCTGTGAGCTGGGGGTGTGGGGGGCTCAGTACTTCACAGTGGCCCCTGACTGCCCCCCTCTGTAAATTCTAGTTGTGTCTATGGGAATCAAAGCATGTGAGCAAATAGAGTCTGCATTTTATGAGTAAGTTCGGCTGCAGGGATGGCTCAAAGCCTTTATGGGGGATAATGGGTCCAGAAACTCTCTCCTACCCCATCTTAGACCCAACATCCATCCGGAACCATCTTGTCCTACCAGCCGTGTACTTAATCAGATGCATTCAGGCCACAGTCAGCCATAACTTCAGCCTGGAAGTTGATCAAACCACCACACACCCATTATTCTATTATTAAAATGTACCACCATCATGGCTTTTACGTCACAAATTATCAATCAAATAAATAAACAACACCTGCCAACTGCCCAAAAAAACCAACGTGAAACAAGGGCCAGAACAGTTCCCATAATGAACATGCATCCTCGTAAGTCAGCCTGACTGCAACGCTGATATATGTATATATGCAGTCCATGTCACATATGCAGAGTGCATGTGGAAAAATGTAGAAGGACCACAAGTCTTGACATATATGACTATGAGAGGTTGAACCAAAACATTAAACAGGAACGAGTGTGTACACACATGCTCTTAGACTTAACTCGCGGCATGAGCCAACGTCTGTACCTGTAACCGCAGAGCTGACTGAACAATTCCAGTCACACCATCTTGTACCACAAACGGGGGAGGGGGGGGGGGGGCGTGCTGCAGTTATTTAAATCTGATTAATTACATCAACAAAAAAATCAAAACAGAATTTAATTGAATTAGATCCTTATTCACTGGGTGGCCTTGAGATTTGTCCAAAACCAAACAAAAACAGTCCTCTGAACGCCTTGCATCACAGCCCTGGCAAAGAATGAGCACGGAGCAGAAAGACAGAAAGCAGCGTGCTGTCTGTCTAGCAGGCTCTGTCATTGTGCCGTTAGCAATTAAACTGCTAATGTAAACCAGGAACGTCTTCGCTATTCAGCGCTGCAAACAAGCCATAACACCAAGGACAGGAAGACTGCTGCTCAAGGAGCCACTCTTGTGACCAAGACCCTGAAGTTCAAGTCTCCCCCGAAGGCTCTGTCACTGTCCCATTGAAGAACTTTCAAATTTTTTTTCCGAAAGTTAGCACAAGGTGATGTTTCAATCATTTTTCGGCTAAGTTAGTCCCCTGCCATCGAGGTTTCTGTGTTTAATTCACTACAATGCATTTGATTCATGCACAAAACACGTAAGCAGAAGTGATATGATTAAGATGTGTCACAGTTTCTGTAAGGAAAGAACATGCGGGAAAAAACCCGCAAACCAAACAAACAGCTGTGCCTCACCTCAGCATATGCCGCATTGTGCTAAACTATTGCATCAAATGCATGCCAATATCATATCCTTCACAAGGGTGCAGCAGGCGGCATGACGGTTAAAGGCTGCAGGTTCAAGTACTGAATTAGTGACCCTGCTGGTATTTCACCTGAACTTTTCCAGTGGAATACCTAGCTCTGTATAGCTGGATTAAACTGTACCACTAACTACATTGGATGAAAGCATCAGTTAAGCAGCATGTTCATTTCCAGTGAGCAGGACTCCAATCACAGATGATTCTTTCATCTTGCTACACACATCCTGATTTGGAAATATTATACACAAAAGAACTGAAAGTGTAACTATGTTGGCTTTGGCTGCTATGATAGTGTTGGGTACTGAAATTAGCGAAGTTTTACCTTGACAAGACAATCTAGTGCCAGGAACAGTATTTGAGTGTATTTCAGGCAATGTTTTTGTGTACAGGTTTTAAATGTTGTATTGTGATTAATTCTGGAACTGTGGTTTATAAGATATACTAGGTGGATGTCATGAAGTTAACAAACTACCAGTGCCTAGCAAAGGTGCAGCTAGAATTTCTGGGACCCTTGAAAAAAATGTCACCTTGGGTCTACCAATAGGGATCCAACTGTCTCTAAATGGAGAAGAAGCAGGGCGTCCCCACTGTACAGTGTTACAGAGCTCATCTTCAATATCAGGGTATACTGCTCTGACAACCCCATACTCACTGTAATATACTGACCCCATACCCACTGTAATATACTGACTCCATACCCACTGTAATATACTGACCCCATACTCACTGTAATATACTGACCCCATACTCACTGTAACACACTGACCCCATGCCCACTGTAACACACTGACCCCTGACCCCCTCCATGCCCACTTTAACAGACTGACCCCTGACTCTCATCATGCCCACTGTAACACACTGACCCCTGACTCTCCTCATGCAAACTGTAACACACTGACCCCTGACTCTCCTCATGCCCACTGTAACTCACTGACCCCTGACTCTCCTCATGCCCACTGTAACACACTGACCCCTGACCCCCTCCATGCCCACTTTAACACACTGACCCCTGACCCCCCCAATCCCACTATAACACACTGACCCCTGCCAAAGTTTCCTGATTCCTCAGCTACCTTGAGCATGTGACTCCAATCTTGAAGCAACAGGTAAGAGCGTGGGACACGCCAGCTGAGGCCCACTGGTGTCCTCGCTCGCACGCACACAGACGCACACAAACACATGCTAATCGCAGCGCGCGCTCCCCTTGCTCCTACAATAGCAGCACATTCACTTGCAAATGAGCCTGTCCCTGTTTGATGTGAGGTATAATCAGCCCCGGGGCTCTGATGTATTGGGCCATTGTGTGACCCTGAGGCTGCCGACCAAAAGCTGACAAAACAGTCTCCCTTCCAGCGATGCCAGGGGAAGCTGAGGCAGGCACCTCTGACACCAGGCACCCACTTCTCAGTGTAGGAGACGCCCGCCTGTGCGCATATGAGCCTCTGAAGAGTTGCCTGGGTTCAGCAACACTCTCTGGTCTTGTACTGTGCATGTGCGCCCTGTGCTTAACCGGATCTCTCTGGTCCCCTCTGACAAACCACACAGACACGCATCACAAAACAATGACAGGATGAGGTTCTAGGAGATCCGGGAAATAATAAATATCGTTACTTCAAGCAGACAGTATATATTTTTTGGGATTAGTGGTTCTGAAAATGGAAAACACAGCAAAGGAAGCCCTTTGACTATCAGGCGACGGGGTGGATAAGGAGCTGATCCGTCACGGTGATGGCTGGAGTTGACAGTCCACTCCATCCGGACAGTGTCTTGCAGCTGGGGCATGCTCGACTCCTTGGCGACGACCTCAGAGACCAGGCTGGGCTTGACTGTTCCTCCCCAGACTGTGCCAGTGTTGCTAACCCTCTCCGCCCCCGATCTCCTATGCTTGATAATGCTAGGGATCGATCACATCCAGTCAGCTAAGCCATGTCCAGCTCATTAATGGGAGCTAATCAGTTGTCGGAGAGATGGGATTGACAGTTAACACACAGAATCAATGCCAAATGGTCTTTAGTTCTAGACTCTATGTAGGACTCTATATGTGTAAATTTAGGCAAGTAGCCTGCGAAGGGGTCGTGATCAGCAGGGGGGTTCTGTTCCCTTGGGGCTGAGTGCCGGATATACTAGGCCCTCTGGTGACCCTCTAGACCTGTTCCAGCTCTAAACACAGATCACCAAACAACCAGCTAAGGCAACAGCGTAAGAGCTTGGGCCAAACTGTCTCCTTCTCCCTTTCTGGTGATGGTGCCTCTGTCAACAACACCATTTCCTGTCTAATCTCATTGGCCCCGGTATGTTTGCAAAGTAGATAAATGGACAACAAGTGGAGTACTATTCAGTATCGTGGACCTGCACCTGAAGGGTATTGGATTAAACCTCAGAATGTGCAGTATACTCATATTCATAGTATTCTTGGGAGCTACTTAACCCAAAGTACCCCTTAAAAATGCAGCTGTAAAAAAATCACATGCTTCTATTTAAAAAGCTTCAGCCAAGTGACAAAACATAAACTCAACTGAAACTAGCATTTAAAAATCAAGAAGACCTGCGTGGAACTAAAATTAAACTGTTTTCTAAATACCATGGCAACCAGGCAGAAAGGAGGCA
Organism: Stomatorhinus walkeri; assembly: GCA_026784285.1. NCBI lineage: Eukaryota > Metazoa > Chordata > Actinopteri > Osteoglossiformes > Mormyridae > Stomatorhinus > Stomatorhinus walkeri. The sequence goes on from JAODUD010000134.1 coordinate 13,056,048, forward strand.
ACAAAGAAATGTATCCAGCAGGTTACAAACCCAGTGGAGCAGAAATACATAACAGTGAATTCCAGTACTGCGACTACAGCAATGGAAATAAAAAGAGATGAAACTATACTGCAGTGGCACCATTCAGCACAAATCAGATTGGTGCAGGGGTCATTGTGAACAATACGCAAAGGAAAAACAAGGCTGGTGAATCTCAGCAAAAGGCAGCTCTGACAATTAACACTGTAGTGTTGAGAGTCTTGCAATGGTGGTTTTAGTTCAAGGCACCAAGGCCGGTCTTGCTGCTGCCTTCATCGTTGTTCAAAGATGGTGAATAAAATAGAAGTAAAATCCGCACTTGCCAACATTCATATTATCTGACAATAAAAGGGTCGTCTTCAAGCAGTGACACGCTAGAAGACACCAACCAGGCAGCACTTGGCCGGCCAAAACAGCCCATGGGATACAGGGAGAGGATCAACCTGAACAACCCTCCCCTGAACACAGCCCCACACCAACCCCCCCTGAACACAGTCCCACACCAAACCCCCCTAAACAAACCCCCCTAATCATAGACTCACACCAAACCCCTCTGAACACAGGTCTACATAAATCCTGCTAAACACAGACCCACACCAAACCCCTCGAAACACAGTCCCACACCAAGTCCCTCTGAATACAGACCCACACCAAACCCCTCGCAACACAGACCCACACCAAGCCCCTCTGAACACAGACCCATACCAAACCCCTCTGAACACCGACTCACACCAAGCCCCTCTGAACACCGACTCACACCAAGCCCCTCTGAACACCGACTCACACCAAGCCCCTCTGAA